>CM034153.1:444421425-444656892 GCA_019776745.2 Taxus chinensis | reverse complement strand
TAATGATAATGATCTTTACAAAAGACTTAGGATATCAATATGTCACTTACTTAATGAAATCTTATAAATAAAACTATGAACATGTTAGGTCATCCTAAACCACATGAGGGAATACTTTGAGTTTTTTCTATTCAAAATTCCACCTATACCCCTTAACACTATCATGTTGATACCTTGCATTTATGTTACCACCCATCTAACAGGCACTCCTAGTTTATGTACAAATCTGTCAAGGGAACACCATTTTCCCCATAATCAATTTAAACCATGGACATCTCTATAGCCATAACAAGGACAACATGGGAAAGGAAAAAAAAAAAAACTTAGAAATTAGAAACAAAAATAACTTTTAACCCTTATTGAGTTGTCCCATACCAACCTTTTACATTAATGATATAAGATTCTAATGTTAGTTTGTAATCCCTAAGACAACGTAAAATAAATTTAATATATAGTACACAAACCAATCCCAACCTTATTTGTTGTCCCATACAAACCCAAGGTGGAAATTATTGCAAGAATAATAATCTAGGTTTGCAATCACACACAAGGGACAATATATATGTTTGAAATAGTTGTCCAGTATACATATTTTATTTTTTACATGTTTTATAACGGTTTTAATTAACAAAAGTTTATATAAGGTTTATAACGGATACCAAACAATATGCGCACCATTGTATAATCGATTATTAAAAGTGTAAGGGAATATTATTTCATAAATCCATATAATACATAAATAAGAATAAGTTAATTTTAAAAGATAAATTTAATTATATTATTTAGCTCATAACATGTAAGAGTGGTCTCATCTAAAACTGTTTACTCTAGATGTATAAGAATAACTATAGTCTTATGATATTACTATGATTTGATTTTTTTAGTCTGACTTTTGACATCCAGCTCTTATTATGAAAGAAATTTTGCCATATCCATATAGGTAAGATAGTATCTACGATTTCCAAAACATTATTTCCAAAAACTCAAACATGTGACAATTTTTGTTTTCACTATAAGGAGAAATCATTTACCAATGTGGTTTAGTATGTGACTTATAAAGCAGATCCATCATAAAACTATATTATTCACTTTTATGTAATGTTTAGGCGTTTACCTTGTATTTTATCTCCTTAACTGATTGTTTTACAATGAAACAAAAAAATATTCAATGTAAGTCCATTGCTTGATCTTGAAAGGTTGAACATCATCTCTTATGGACCTAATGTGCTATTATTTTTATTTATAGTTTCATGGTTGAAAGAATGTACTCTTCATATCTTAAGATAAATCATATGTTCTAAACTAGAAGACTATTTTAAATCATGGGTTTTAACTGCATTATTATTAATCAAATATTCTTTATGGTTACTGTTGCAAACTGTTGTTATTCTTATAAGATTGAAATAGTGTCTTAAAAAAATATGTAAAGCTGAATAATCATTGATGGACACATAGCTTAAACTATGGCATAGGTAAGTTAACAGTATGATTATCGATAATGACATACCTAGGTAATCTCTGAATTTATCTAGGTCCTACGTAATTTTTTTTCTAAAAAACTGCTTCTATGTCAACTATGGAAAACACTTTTGTCTATTTTATTGTTTCCTTAAGTTTCAAGTACTGCATATAAATATTTTTCTTTGGGGCATAATTAGAGGATAATAAACACGATATTGAACTAAAAATTCCCTTTTAATCCTATTCTTATCTAGTTTCCTCCTGTAGTTTTCCTTATTTTTCCTTGACACTGATAGTTATGGAATAGTAAGTTTAGGTCTGGTTTAATTTAATTTAGAATAATTGATATAAATAGGATTTGGGACTTTTTTTATAGAGAGGGACTTGAGTTAGAATATTTACCCCTCGAAATATGCACTATATTTGGCTGAGCTATATTGATAACATGGATGATGGTTAAAAAATCTATCAAATTATAAGTTTTTTGTAAAAGCTAATACAAATATTAGAGTTTTAGTTGCCAAAAAGACAGAATGTGTTGAAACCTAAGATTAATATTTTTATAGTTAGTGGTTTTACATTGGTCAGATACCATTAAATCAAATTGTAAAACATATTTAAAATTAATTGTGGTTTCTACCTAAGTATTATACCAAATAAACTGAGGAGGAGATTTGAACATATACCATATAGTTATAACTAGAGTCTATCTATTAATTTTTTCCAAACACAATAAATTAAATAAGAAAAAATTATAGAAAAAATTAACTTGTAATAATTTAATCTCATTTTTCTCTAGCTCTATTTTCTGTGCATTGAAAATTCCTTAAAGATGCTTCCCTTCTTTCTTCTTTGATTTCCACTTCCACATTGTTAGTATTATTTTTATTTACCAAAAAATTAGTCACGCATGCTGAAAAAAATATTAGAATAATGTATATAAGAGCTCAAATGAAGTGCACACAGCCTACCAGTTCCTCGTAGGTGATCATGCCAAGATGTGAATTAGTACACATTTTTACATCAGGAATATATAAGTCAAAGTAAACAAAACCATACATAGATAAGAACACAGAACTTTGATAATTCATCATTGACATAACAACTAATTGCATGTTATGAATGCCAATTACAGCTGTTCAATTTCCAATCTGGCACCATTACAATATTTACCAGTATAAAAATATAAGCAACACATAAAAACCTTAGAGGTTATTATATATCACTTGCCACTTTTTCAGACTACCTCAACAAATATCTAAGAAGTTTTCTAAAGTAAATCCATTAGCCTTCTCCTAAAACTCCTTATAGTATGATATCCCCCACTATGGATGATGCCTTCTAGACCATCACCTTATGCATCAACATCATTGTATATCACCAAACATCTTCTTAATCTTGTTACAATTTTGCCATTTGTTGGCATTATTTTTCTCACTAAAATTCTTGTAAAATCCTTTCACGCGTCAGCTCTATTCGTTAAATATCAGGCATAGGTTCTCACTTCTTGCCTTGTCCTCTAGAGTTAGTGTGCACATATACTTACCAAAATCCTTGGAAGTTAGCAAAATTCTCATGGCCGCCATGAAACCTCCTTCAGTTATGCCAATATAGCAATATATTTCTTCATATTTTTATCCACCTTGGCATTTTATTTTATGCCATCTCTTCTGCTAAAATCCCCTAGACCACTATTTAACTTTGACCAACAAAAAGTGTACCATCTCCTCAAAAGATTCCCTTTCTTAAATGGTTAGTTTGTAATATCTAGGTCCACACACACAACATTATTTATAAAGGGTTGGTTAGCTTTTTATTACACAATGCAACCATCTTTCTTCACATCATTTAATCCTTCTTCCATCTGATTTATTCTATAATCAGGCCTAGAGTTTCTTCACTTCTCCTTTCCTCTAGAGTGTGCACATATACTATCACCAAAATACCTGGGAAGTTAGCAAAAATTCTCATGGCCTGCCATGCAACCATCCTTCTTCTGCTCCTATAGCAATATAGTCTTCTATATGTTTTATCCACCTTGCATTATTTATTTTAATGGCCCTCTCTCTGCTTAAAATCCCTAGACCACTATTTATTTGACCAACAACAGTACCATCTCCTCAAAGTATTCCCTTTCTATATATGGTTTAGTTTGTAATATCTAGGTTCCACACACACACATTATTTATAGGTTGGTTAGCTTTTTTTATACACTAATGCAACATCTTTACTTCCATATTTATTCTCTTCCATCTGCTCATTGTTCCTTATACTTATCCTCTACTTCCGTTTATTGTGGAAATTTATCAATATTGCACCTTCCTAGCTCAAACCATCTTATTCGGCATTTTCCTTCTCACTTCGTTCAAGAGTTGGGTATAGAAATTTATTGGGAAGCGCCGAACACTTATTGACCTTAGCTCTGAATTGATTCCTTTCACACCTCAAATCTGGCTCCTCCCACCGTGATGTCTGTACAATCCAAGATAGTAATCTCCTCATTCACGGATGTACTTTAAACTTCTCAACATCTCCCCAAAAATTATCTTTGGTTGTACCAAAATTTGAAACCTTGGTCTAAGACCTTTGAGGATCATTTTATATGAAATTTGAGGGCCTATGTGAATGCCTATACTTTATTCCTCCTACTACTAAAATCCTGTGTGGTCCTCTACGAACCTCGACTAATAAATTATCCAACTCCTACACTCGAACACGCTTAATTACAATAAAACGCAGAATGAATGAAAGGAAACTATTCAAAATGGAAATAATACTTATTGTAGCTAAAATGAATATTATTTAAGTAGGGATCCATCCTCCTCGCATTAGGAACATGGTGCCATCCAGCACCTGTAACTGACATACGTTTGACTCAATGTTTTTATTACCTTAAATGGTCCCAACCAATGAACTTTGAGATACCTAAGTGGCGCAAAAAATTAGAGTCATATAAAGCACCTATTATCCACTTCAAACTGCCTTTTCTTAATATTCTTGTCAGGTCCACCTTTTTTCTCTTTTTTTTTCTAAATTTTGACTCCATGTGTGATAATGTTTCACTCATCCAACTTAATTATCTTATCAATGCATTTATTCTATTGATTTATCATCATCAAGTCCCTCATATGCATGCAAATGCAGGGATGTTGACATAAATTCCACAGGTGAATTTCCTTTGTTCCGAATATTCATTGAAAGGAAGAGGCATTATTCAAAGCCTCTTGTATGTAGTCCCTGTATGCCCATAGTAAAAATGATACTTTGTCATCCCCGAATACTTTTTATCTACATCACAATATTTTTGTTATGTATGCCCCAGATATTACTGAAGGCATCTATAGTAACATTGGATTGTGGGTGATAGGGGTAGTCCTTATGGTGAGATACCATAACTTGTGTTCTAATAATAGATTTTTAAAATTAATACTCACTTCAGAATGAGTATCCCTAGTCACTTTAAGACACAATGGACATCCTATCCACTAATATGTTCTCCCATAAAAAATGATTGTACTAATGTAGTTTAGTGCAATTCTTTGTGGGTACTGTTCTACCAACCTTGTCAAATAATTTATTATGGCATGTGATGATGTAGCGTACACATTTCATCTGTAATTGGTGAAATTGGACCAACAAAGTAAACATTTTCCCACTTCTGCAAAAGCTCTAACACTTGTTATAGTCCCAGTTGGCTTTCATCATTATGTTGTGGCTTTCTATTCTTGAGAATGTCCCAGGATTTGAAAATGCCTTAGTATCCTTGTAAATGTTTCACCATAATCTTGTAATAATATCCTTGCCCACTTAGCTTCACCTCATATTTCCCTCCTGCTATTCTAACCATGCACTTCCCATGATGGTTTATCGCTCATTTCCAAACACACATGAATAAGACTTCATATCTACCTATATGTCTTCTCTGACTAAATGGTCTGAGTGCCGACCAATTGAGAGTTAATTTCTTCTCTAATGTCTTCATTCCCTCTAACACAAATCTTGTGCCCAAGATACTACAATGTCCTCCAAATAATCGAGCGCACAATCTGATATTAAAAACTGAGCATCAGCATAATTATTCCATGTTATACATGTTCCTTTCTATGTTGATCTTATGGAAAATTATCCAATCCCAAATTTTATTTTCTATGCTTGCAAATGATAGAAAACTCAAACTCTTAGAATAAAGTATCCATCGATCAATGTTCCCTTTTTACTTTCTTATAAACTATAATATTTAAGCACCATATGATCATGTAAAACATAAATGGTTGTTACTAATGGTACAATTTAAACTTGTAAATCTTCTACACCATTGATAACAGCTCACATTTTGTGGGTTTGTGTAGGTTTTTCAAATGGTGTTAACTTCCGACGCAAAAAATAGATAGGATGATCTACATTACTTCCCTTCGTTCAGCCAACACTACTCCAGGTGTTTCCAGAGGCATCCACATGGACATGGAAATGAAGAGATGCAAATTGTAATTGTCATATGGGATGGATTGTTAGTTGCTACTCAAAGCCTCAATGCATGTTGTTTGTGCATCCTAGTATAACTTTCCTCCTTACTTCAGTAGTGGCCTCAAGTGGGCGCACAATTTTTAGCATACCCTTAATGAATTTTTGGTAATATCCATATTCGTAAGGAATTTGTATACTTCACTTTGTTTGGTTGGCTCCTCTATATTATATAAATGCAACTTTAGGGGATCTACCATAATCCATCTTACCGATATGTGTCCAAGAAAAATACCAAATGTATTGCCAATATCCCTCTTAATGTTTAAGGATTGCAATTGTTACACATTCACACATTAGCTATAAATAATAAATGAATATTCCTAGGAATACACAATCCAATCATCCAGGTAAAACTGAAGGAATTTTATGTTAATTCTTTACATGCTTGTACAAAACTGAACAAGAAAACCGACTGGAACTGCGTCAACGAAGGGCATAAATGTGTAGGAAAAACATTTTTTGTTCGTTGCACATGTGTTTTCCCCTCCTGAATTCACAATGTACTTATAACCAGATGTAACCATATAATCATCGTGAAAGAATATTCTCAAACTATGTCAACACCTCTAGAATTTCTTCAGTAAATGGTTTGGGAAGGATCAATGAAAACGAAATAATTTAAACTCTATAGCAACAAAATACTTTATCCCTCCCCCCTCTTTATGATGATTAACTATTGACTAATCCACTTTGATTCTTCTGGGATCTAGAATGCCCACCTTCAAATTTTGTCAATTAATCCTTACCTTGATGTATAGATGAGGATTCATCTGTAAATCCTCTACAACCGGTCACACCTCTCCTTAAGCTTGAATTTTCATTTCTCGGCCTAGAGATGATCCCACCTTCAACTCGTGATATCCCCTTAGGAAACATATCTTAAAATAACACAATAGCTCAATTATTTTTTTCAACCTCAGGGCCCATACCAATAGTCCCCAATTATGCCTCTTTTTTGGGCATCTTCAATCCCATAGTTTACCTTCTTGGTCTTCACTGGACATGGTAGGGACACACATGTTCAATCTACAGTATCCAAAACTTACACTTGCCTCTGATTGTCTATGTGTAAAGGTCCTTCAACCTCTTCTATCAATAATATAGAAGAGGCTGTGGCCCCCCGTTTCTTTTTCCTACTAGGCATGCCCCATGATTTTTTTCATCAAAGTCATCTATTCATAAGAATTACATGGTCATCAAAAGGAGTACAACGTATAATAAACAGTTAAAAGACTCTTCACCTTCAATCCCATTTCCAAGATGATGTCCTTAATTTAAATTTTTATAGAGACACGAGGTTAGTTAAATAAATATTCAAAAGTGTTCATGATACCTGAATTAAATCAACAACTAGTTCTATCTCTTTCCTTACTCCACATACATTTAGAATACACATTATACACCCACAATATGTATAAGTGCATCTTGGCCTTGCATCCCATTTCTTTCAATTTCTAACATGTGTGAATGAAGCTTTGCTTCCCCATCGTAAGTTGTATCTATGAAGGAATATTTTTCTTAAAAAACAAACCCTGTGTCAAGAAGGACACATTTATCTCACCAACACAACCAACCTAGTATTTTCCCTTCTATGCCCAACCACCAGTGCAAGAATTTCACTATGAGGGCATAAAGTAAACATCTTTTTTTCCATCCCCTTGATTGGTGTCCTTGTTCCCTACATATGTAAATAATGCTCCAGGATTCCTTCTCCTGACATACCTTGGAAATTTGGTATTTCCATCTGTGCTATTTCCCTTGACTGAACCAACTTTCTTGTCAACTCTGCCCTTGAATGTTTCAACCATCTTAGAAGTTTCATGAGCCTAGTTTCACAAGCAACACTAATATATCACTAATGGTGGTGCCAGTCTCCCTAATGGATTACACCACTATTTGATCGCTCAACTCTATGGGTCCCTCACGAGATGCGTGTAGATCCAGTTAATGTATTCGTCACTATTATAAAATCTATGAGGCCAATATTCATAGTCAGTGAACCATTGGGATCACAAATATCTCTTAATTGTTCTCAAAACTCAACATAATACTATTAAAGTAAATTATGTCATTATTAGCATAAACCCAGGACGCTGAGTATGCAATGAAACATATCTTTTTAACTTAGCTCCAAAACCTCAAAATCACCTTTTAATTTTGCTCCATTGTATGGTGATATTAATATTTTTCACAAATACTCTAATTGGACTGTAAATTTTATTTTTAATTTTTTATATACAATCACACTTTACAGAAGAAGTTATAATGGTGATCTTCCCATTTAGTTCAGGTTATTAGGTACAGTTCCAATCGCACATTAATAATGTCATCTAGGGCTGGTGTCCTGAAGGTTGTAATGAAAAGGAGGAGAGATTTGGAAAATGGTCCCTTCGAACCCCACAATCCACACTTCATAAATGTACATGCACCTTATAAGGATTAAAAAAACACTCGTAAATATACTAACACACTTGTATAATTAATCACACTTGCAAAATTGGAAAAAAACACATGGTAGAAAGTGAAATAAACTTATAACGAAAGGAATTTTCTAAATAAAAAAAAATAATAAAAACATAATACAAACCCGAAGGTTTACAATAGACTGTACATCAAAAAATAATTAACAAAATTAAAAAAACAAACACATAAAATATAGACAATTCCAATTTTCTTGTAATGAGTGTACAGCTCATTCCTCGAATGAAAAGTTTTGGTACAGCTCATTCCTACCATCGGAAGAGGGAGTTTAAATCTACACTTTTTAAAAATGGATGGATGCAATATCATCATGGACTTAATTATCAATTTTGGGGGGCTGTGAAGAAGAAAACTACAGGAAATGGAAGTAAACAAAAAATTGCAAACCTCCCTATACTCCTCCAAGAAAACCTCAATCGTTGTGAGAGCTTAGAAGCTATGTAACCTTGGGTAAAATGGATGTGTAATCTCTTGATGGTCTCAACAATTGTGGATGAATATTCTACTAGCTATTAGATTAAGATCTTTTTGAATCAATTGAGAGAGTAAACTTGCAAAAATTCGGGAGATTTGGGAATAAGACAATCCTACATTTAATAGAGGCAGAATGGCCAGAATTGGTTGCAAGTGGTTAACATGCCAGGATCAAATAATATTGGAGGAGATGCAACATTTATAAGAAATGTATTTAGTAAAATGAATTAATAAAATTTGGCAATCTAAAATTGTTGTACTAAATTCAAATTGCCCCCCACCTTTCTCGATTCGAACAGTGTAGTTAAATGAGGATGAGGATGTTGAGGCCAAGGGAAATTGACTAGGATTTACAACACTTAATTAATTAACCATTTAAATAATAAAGTATAATTAACTCAGGTAAAGGCTGTACCATGATTAATTTTAATTAAAATCCAAAGGATGTTAATTCACTTGATTAATAATTTAATTAGTTAATCACAATGGGTGAATTAATTGTATGTAGCTAGGAAGTCAATGGTACCATGTGGAGTAATTTAGGGGTGTTTGCAGGTTCATTTATATTTACAACATTCTTCCACCCACTCCTTATTTAAGCCTGCATATTTATTCAGGCAATATTGCAATCTAGCCAAAAATAATCAATATCCCAAATATGGAGAGAGCTTACCTAATTCTGACTATAATTGATTCAATTATTTTATTCAAAATGAATATTGATTATTATTTATTTTACAAATAAAAAAATTATAGAAATTCCAGTTGTAAAATACTTTCCAAAAATAATACAATTCTCCCTTGGATTATGCTCATCTCTCATCTCTGCAACTCTAATATTCATCCATCCTTAGATCTCTAATACCAACTCTGAATCTATAATAATAAACTCCGAAGCCAATACCGAAAAAAGACTTAAACATTCCAATATACTCTTAAGTGAGTTGAGGAACTCTAAGGGGTTGGAGACTCCAAATTAATCTATGTTGGAGGGTTTCCTGAAGCAAGCTGGGAATTCTAGGAAGACTCTGAAGTCCTTTTTTAAATGGCAATAAATTTTGTATACGAAATCACTCAATATGGTTGTTTTTGAACTTACATAATTTTTTGAGAGGAGTAGAAATGTAATCAGATTTGGGTTTATGTATATCTTGATGAGTTTTTTTCTTATTTCTAAAACATATGTTTAAGGGGCCACTCTAAAACTATTGAACTTTCTAGACTAGTGAAAGAACCTTTGGAATAACCCAATGATGAAATAACATTTGAAGATTTACGAGAGATTTTTGAATATCCTTCAAGGCGGTTTTGTAAATGGTGCTTAGTGCTCAAATGTCTCGTCCAAACATTTATAACAAAGAATAACTATATATGTAAACTTGACATCTTTTTTCCATTAGTCATTAGAATATATACCAGAGAGAGAAACTGATTTCCTCTAAAAAGAATAATCATGATATACACTCTCTATTTTTTTTCCTAAATAAACCAGAACTCCAAAATTTAAATTTAGATCCACTTTATGTAGGAAAACATGTTCATAATATTTCATGCAAGATATTTTCTTCTTTGGCCCTCATCACTAGGCAATAAATTGTTATTTACGATTGACTTTTGCACGCTGTATCAATAAAATTATTTCTTACTATCCATCATTATCACAAATCTAATTTGATTTAATTATCATACTCATCGGTCATGATGTGGTAAATTGACATGAGGAGATGGTGCCCCTTTCTATTTTTTGTGGTGTGGCATTTTTCCCATAACCATTCCACCATTCTCCCAACCTAAGGTATGATTTTATTTCCTTTCCTCAGAATTTTTTCATACTTCTTTGAGATCATCAACATCCTTTTAAGTTCTCAACATACATGCATGTTCTCTTTCATCACATGTTTCCTTAAGATTATGTTATCCCTCCCAAAAGCGCCCTATGACAACCCATTGTTCTTGAAATACCCCTCCTTTTATTGGTCCTACACATCTGGGGTATTTTTTGATTTTCACACCCATTTATCAAGATCACCCGATGAGTGGTTATATTTTCCCTCTTGCATGCACGGGCTACTTCTATACACGTAGTAACCAATAATTACGGCAATTATATTTAAGAGCCACATTTTTAAGCATCCTCCACTTTTCCTTGTTTAAGCATGTTCAAATTTGAAGCATGTTTGCACACCTTTATCATTCTTACCTTTTTCACATATGGCACATATATTGGAAATCCCAACCTTATGTGCCTTTCCAAAAATATGCGCAAGATAATTTTTGGACTTCATGATTATCATGGTCTGTTAAATCCCCAATATATAACATTACCCCAAGAAATAATACCCTCTCCTTTTCCACCACAAACTCCTCCATGATATCCCCCTTTAAAAGCCTCCATTTGTAGTTCTTACGTCGTCGTTATAATTGTCATCATTGTGCCTGTGAGAAAATTACGGTTATTCTGTGTACCATTTCCTCATAATCCTCATGGGATTGATCAATCATAAGGACTTGGTTGTGTTATGGTGTGTGCGTATCACAAATTTTCACTACAAGGAAACATTATTCTATGTAGCTGTTGTACAATAGATATGTTTTGTGAACAATCATGAATTCTTATGGAAATCTCATAAGTTGTCATAGCGTGTGCATATTACTACCCAAATAACTATCCTTGTATGCCCCCTCGACATGACAGTCCATACTTATAGTCTATGTGTAAGTCTCATGTGTTTAATTAGCAATATATTAATCTCCAACTCAAGGACATTTCTATAATCAAGCTTCAAGGAAAGATACTCCAGTGTCACACTTCCTACTGATTCTATGTGCAAGATATTGTTTCAAGATTTTACGCAGGTTCGGGAATGGTATTGTGTGAGATTTTCTCTTTAAGTATGGTGTTAATAACCTCTAATAAACCATTGTGGATGTTGGATCTAGGGATGTTATAAGAATTTTAGACAATAAGGTATTAAAAATTGCATCATATCTCGACACTCTCAAATTATTTTTTACAAATCCTCTAGACACTAATAACTACTAATTAACCTATGGGATGTGAAATTATGACAAAAATGAAGTGCACAAAACATTGTAGTCTAACCACTTCCATCTGACTAGGTTGCTTTCTATACCAGTTGTGTCGTGCGACCCTGCAATAGTGGTCTGAACTGACTTTCCTTCCTATAATGAATTTTTAATCCCCTTAAGCTCTCATAAAAATTGACACTTGTGCACAATGCTCTGCGGCAATCTTCCACACCTTGGTACTACTCTGTTAAATGAATTGAAATCTCACATAAATATGGGGGGGTTGTTGTGTAGTGGATTACTACTCCCTTTTCTATATGGGCTTATAGCTTTAAGGTGGTGGGCCAGATCCTATAACCTTGAACCCCACTAGGTTTGTCTACACTTGGGGGAGGGAAAGCATATACTGATCCTCCTCACCACACTTGAGGACACGTAAAGTTTACTTGGTGTCCCCTGTATATTTATAAACAATACCCTAAACATATTCCCCTTATACTATAACCACACTATCAAGTACCTCAATGGGTTATCATGTCACTTACTATCCTGATGTTGTGCCTATCAGATTGCTACAAATAATTCTAATCACCCAAACAGATATCTTTGAAACCTTTCTCTATGATCCATGTTATCTCTTCTATGTGCGGTCTTCAACCTTAATGCTTGGCTTGTACTTAGCCATATTCTCAATCTAACATTTCTATCTCCTTGTTATTCAACTAGTGAAGCATCCTCTCAACTAAGTTTCCATTTTCCTATGATTTTCCTTCCTCTTTTTCTCACAGCTCATACTATTTTCCTTCCACAATAGTTTCAAAACTCAATTAAATTTCAAACTCGTTATTCAAACTTCTCTTGAGTTTCATATGAGCTCTATGTCCCTATCCAAATCTATTGTTCACTTTCTAATTGATTACATTCTCCCTACCAATTTGATGAATTTTTTAATTTATTTAGTTAGTTTAACTATTTACTAAAAACATTTCCTTCATTTCAAATCAAATGGGGTCATTGAATTCATGAATATATTCTATCAGTGTATCTATTTAGTGTCTCCTTTATTCTTGAAGGATCTTGGGTGATCATTAATGATAGCCAAGACAATATGATCCCACGATCTCAACAAGTTATTTTATCTCTTTCATTTAAATCACACATGTAAAGTGAGAAAAATAGATACACGATCTATATTAAATCAATTTGGTTAATTAGTTAAATGCTAGAGTATTGACACATGTCTCAACTAGTTTGGTTGTGGGATTATGACATGTTCATCTAATAAGAAATACGTGGGGGGTTATCGATGTACCCATGGCCCATGGCCTTTGGCCTTTTGTCTCAAGAGTAAGGGAATCATGATTTGTGCCACATTCAGCCCACCGGCCACACCTCATGTGACTTAACAACCCCTGTCTGCTGTAGATTAAGGGACCATCAATTAGTGCAACATGTGACCCATTAGTTCCCTCATTTTCCATTCTTATAAGTTTTTATCATGATTATCCTGTTGTGAGGCCACACTGATGTGTGCCACATCACACAGATTTTCCCCCATGGGTATGGTATCTTTGAGTTTTAGTCCTAAAAGTTTGGTGACTGAGCATGATTAAAAGTTTAAATAGTTTTTGATTTGCTTGATAGATTTCCTAATAAGGTATTTTTCTTTCTCTTAATTTTGAGTGATTTGATACGGATGAATATTATCTCGACAAGATACATTCTCCTAGCTTGATCACGAGCTTAGTTCGATAATAGGGTGTAAATTTAGAAAGTTCTACTAAGTGCAGTAAAAAAATGTGAGATCAACGATACATGAGTTTGGATTGGTTGGTATTAAGTAACTTAACATTATCTCAATCTGAGATAATTATTAATACAAATTGATGAGTTGTAAGGTAGATTGATGACATTAAAATGTGAGCTCGACTCACATTGTAGCTCAACTTCACTCAATTCAAAAGGTTAATTAGAAGGAAACTTGGTTATAAGATTAGAAAGTGGCTTCAATGTATCTCACATTAGATGTGAGGCCAACATAAAAAATAACATTGGGTTGTCTTAGTGAGATCAAATTCCATTTTAAAAAATGAGGAATAATCCCATATGCATCAAGAAGTAAATTTTATCATGAGTGTCTAACACTCCTTGTGAGTTTCATGACATGGACTAACCACATCTCATGGTCCTAACTCTGATGATTATAGAAGAGATTAATGCCTGTATTTTTTGGTCTAATGGAAATTATGTTCCAACAAATGGTATCATAGTAACAGGTCTCGAGTTTGAAACTCACTTGGGTAACGCTAGGGGGGATTTTTGGCATGTGCGTCTAGTGCTCCCCATGAGTTTTGTTATATGTCATAACTACCTCTCATGGATCCCAACTCTGGCGATTGTAGTGGAGATTAACACCTGGAGGTTTTGGTCTAATAGAAATTGTGTTCCAACAGTAAAGTCAATTAGCATATAAACATAATATCACTTGTACACTAAGGTAGAGTCATGATTAATACCATGCCCACATAAGGGTGGGGCTAATATGAAATGTGATAATAACATAGGGCACCTTGATATCCATACCAAATATAGAGAGGTAAACATAAACATAGGGGTTGGAGGATAAAATCTAAACTTGGATGCACAAGGCCAACTTGGTCCCTGTGATAAAAACATTTTCTCTATAACTAAGTCTAATTGAACTATGACTAATTATAAATTTTTTATTATTATTCTTTTACTCTTTTCCCTTTAATATAAACAAGTTTATCGCACAAACATGAATATAGTCAAATCACATAATAAGTGGACCATTGGACTGTAAAACAACAATTCACCAATCGAATAACTCAAAATTCAATGTTGCACTCATCACCAAAACGAAAGTATGCAACACTATCTTATTGTTGTAAAGTGACTAAAACAAACATGTTGCATAAAAATATACTCATACACACACAAATATATATATATATATATATATATATATATATATATATATATATATATATATATATATATATATATATATATATATATATATAGATATATATTTATATTACTAACAATTTTAACTCATAATGGGTTATATAACCTCAAATTATGGTTTGACATTGATTCTCGTGTAATAAACATAGAAGTTAATCTCTCTCTTATCCAAACCAATCTTCTGCATCGTTCCATCTCTCCCTAATGATACCCTCCCTCAAATTTAGACAATATTTGCACATAAGTAGACAAGAATACCTAGTATATTATCAATTCCAATATAAATAAAATCAACTGAAATGAACTATAATCAACATACATACATGCACGCGTGGCACACACACATGCATACACACACACACACACATAAAGTAATCCTAAACTATGATTGAATCCAATCACCATCTATTACTAATAAAAAACATTACATTAAGTATTTCATTTGCAAACCTTGTCATACATGATAAATACATAAAATCAATACAATATATAAAATAAAATAAATATATAGAATGTGTATCATTGTGGTATAACCAACAAGTTATAAAAAAGTATTAAAAATGATAATGTGTAGTTAGAAGGTGTGACATCCTTCCCTGGTAAGAGGAAGAATCATCCCAATGATTATTATAAACAAAAAGGTGTAATAAATACTGAAAATCATGTCGGTAAGCTTTGTGGATATCATCAAAATCCTCCTAGGTAGAGACCACTCTCTTCTAAATATTGGTACCACTAGACCTTGTACTAAAATACTTCCTAGTTTTGCAAATGAATTTTTCAAGTTTCAACCACCTATAGGGGCTGGACTAGAAGTACTCTCGAATTCTCCACCTGTAAATATTTCCAATCAATAATGTGAGATATGTTAAAGTGATAACATTTCAACAAAGCTACATGAAATACATTGTGTAATTTATATAAATCTAAAGGTAAAGTAAGTTTTTACGAAACTCATTTGAGCACTTCGCGAACATTGAAAGTTCATACGTAATGAGGTGCTAATTTGGAATACTTTCCAAATATGATAAATATCATATTTAGTTTCATGCTTAGGGAACCTTTACCCACTAAAAACTCTTAAGGAAATATTATCCTATCTACATATATTTTCTATGTGTCTCTAGCCTCAAATAAGAACTACCTTATTATTTTCACATGCTCTTCCATTTCCCTAAAAATTTTAGGACCAATAGTCACCCTATTCTCAGCTCGATCCCAATTGATAGGTGTGTGAAATTTTATCCCATATAATTATTCAAAAGGGCCATACCTAATGTAAAATGATGAGATTTATTATAAGAAAACTTAGCTAAAGGGAAGTAATCCTACCATATGTATTGTTGCTCCTTATAGTACATCCTAAGAACATATTCAAGAACTTGGTTTACCCTTTCTGTTTGAATATTTGTCTCTAGGTGATAAGTATTAATAAAATTCAATTGTGTGCCTAGAGAAGTTTATAAAGTTTTCCAAAACGAGGATGTCATGCGAGTTTTGTGATTAAAAATAATATTCTCAGGAACTCCATGCAAATGAACAATCTCCTAAAAGAATATTCTAGACAAAATGGAAGCATCGTCCTAGAATGAAGTGGGGTAACTTAGCGAGTTTATCCATAATTACCAATATAAAATCATATTTTTCTTGGACATTGGAAGTATTTGACAAAAATCCATAGTAATAACCCACCACTTCCATTTAAGAGGTTCATGTCAATATAAGCTAGATGAACATGCTTAGATTTAACCCATTGACACTCCAAATGCATTGAAACAAAGAAAACAACATCCTTTTTAATACTTGGCCAAAACTATAACTATTTAAAATCAACTAACATCTTATTCACTCACGAGAGGAGTGACCCAGATAAGGGGAATTGTGTACCTCCTCCAATGTCCCCAATCAATCAATCTTGGGTACATATATTCTGCCATGAAATATAATAATTCCATCTAACTGGTAACCCTCACACCTATGATCTTGGCTATTAGTCACCGAATTAGATTAAAAATTCCTATAAAAAGTACATGAAGATAGCTTACTAAAAACTTGTTGTCAAAAATTAGTCCTCATTGAGGCCATGACCACTATATGTTTCCTTTATATTAGAGAATATGCAAAAATGTTATCTTTACCCTTAATATAACATATTTCAATATCACACTCACTCAAAAAATTTAATCAATGGTGTTTCCTTGCATTTAAATTGGGTTGAGTGAACATATACTGCAACCTTGAATGATCCGTTTTGAGAAAAAAAGCCTTTCCCAAGAGGAAATGTCTCCACATATATAATAAATTTACTATATATGAGCTCAAGATCACGTGGAGCATAATTAAACTCCCCTTGTTTTATTTTTCCTAACTCATAAGCCAGTACTTTACAATCTTGAATTAAAAACCCTACAAAACCTTCACCCAATGCATCTATAATAACTATGAATTCTCCATTTGGATATGCAAATTTTAACACTGGTGCACATGTTAACTTCTCCTTAAGAAGTTGGAAAGCTTGTTCACTTTTTTCTATCCATTCCAAATTCTTTCTTTTCTTCTACAATGAAGTAATAAGAGTTCCAATATTAATAAAAACTTCTTCATAATTTTTGTAATTATAAGTCCCATAAAACTAAAAACCTCATGTACATATTTAGGAGTAGGAAAATTTTGTTATAACCTCAATATTTAATGGATGAAATGAAATTCCTTTGGATGATATGATATGGCCTAAATATTGTACCCTTTTCTAAAAGAAAGAGTACTTTTGTTGACATGAGTGAGTTAGAGTGTTTTTGTTGATGTAAAATATCATTAATGACAAAGAGGATTATTTAGAAGTGCTATAGGATGATTAAAATGATGATGAAATGGTCAATCAAGTTGTCACATGGTGGAAAGAGTGGAAATAATGAGAATGACTTGGCTTAGTAGGCCTTATCAGATGACCTAGTTATCCTAGGTGAGAGATAATTATGGATATATTTGTATAATTGTTTGAGGATCATGGTAGAGGCTTGAAAATATTTAGGAGAGTGTGTTAAGACACTCATGTGAGTCTCAGAGTAAAGGTACAGGTTTGGACATGGTTTATAAGTGTTCATCTAGACCTAGTCTATGTGCTTGAAGGCCTAATGATGCACGATCACCAGGTGTAGAGATATGTGAGGCCAAAAGGAAATGTAAGTGAGTGATACATGTTGTCTCAATATTTTTAGGGCCTTTTGGAGAGGATTCAAGTGGAGGTATGAGGTTCTTATACTCTATTTTGGCCAAAAATATGCAAAACCATAAGACCTAGTTATACAAGTCCTAGTGTTTGAAGAGATGTATAGCTATTCATGAGAATTATATCATTGGAGATGTTAGTAGAGGTTGTCATGGTAATGTGGGCCAAGTTTTAGTGTGATATGAAGAGTATTTTCAAAGTTATGGTGTTTTGAGTCTATCGAGCTCGAGAAGGCATGTTTCTTAGATCGAAGTGAGAGAAATCATTCGATTTGGAACATGTGATGTTTTCATTGGAACTTGAGACCTTTAGGGATGTTGGGGCATGGAGATAATAAGATATTAGATTTGGAATGATATCAAATGGGGCCTTGACATTTATGAATGATTGTTAAGAAGGTAAATAGTTTTTTATGAGTTTAAAACCCTAGTTCATGAGTGATAGGAGAAAACTTGATTGTTTGATCCCAAAATGTATTGGATAATCAAATGTGATGATTCTATTATGGAGAGGAATCTCCTAGATTTCAAATAGTGGTGGTTAGAATTCATGATAGTGACTGGAGCTCGGCAAGAATCACTTGTTTCTAGGAAGGAAGGTTTTACTCTAAGGTTTTCCATTAGACCTTATGTATAATTTTTTTTATGAGGTGTTGAGGATCATTGATATATGTTTGGAATTGTTTTCAAGCATGGTGAAGTGTTTTGATGACCTGCACACATCAATCTTAGAAGACTGGTTTTTGGGCCTAAAGGGCAGTTTCGCAGTCTTGATGAACATAAGTGCTTCAACATTTGTGGGATTTCTGTTGAAGTCTTATGAGATTGGAGGTGTTTTAAACATCCCATGTGAATTTTTTAATGTTTTTTGAGTTATAAAAGTGTGATGAGGTGGCATGAAGAAGGTCACAAGTTGACCTAGTTTGACTAGTATATGACAACATTGTTTTGGTGAAAAGATTGATGTAGAATATAAATTATTTTTCTTATCTGATGATATCTACCCACTTTATAGTGAAGATGGATTATTTTTTTCCTAGTGAATTCATTTAGAGGTATTTAATGTGACAGTAAGGGTGTAAACATGTTGAATTTCCAAAACTTCTTCGTGAGTAGTTCGGTTTGCTAAAGAGGAGAAGTGGATTCATTTGATTTTATGGATGTTTCATGAAGTATAAAATGTTTGTGTGTTTTATGCATGTAATTTTATTTACAGTGAGTGTTTACATGGATTAGTTGAGTTGTTTTGGTGTGATATTGAGATCTATTTTCGAATAATGGTTCATGTATGTTCCTTATTTGAGTAAGAAACAATCCTACTTGAGAGTGATATGTGGAAAATGAATGATACAGAGGTTATTGATCAGATTTATGATTTTTATATGGTATTTCTGACATTTTTTAATCCTTTAAAGGCTTGAAAAAGTAGGATGAATTTATTGTATTCATTTATGAGCTTGGTGGGGAAGGATTTAGGATTGTTGGGCTAGTTATGCAAGTTTGAATGTCTTGATGCATTAACGACCCATATGGGTTATTCATGATTATTTATACGATGTTATATATATTTTTTTGAGTTGGTGTGACCAATCTCTAATGGTCATGGCCTACTTTGTTATGTTTTTAATTTGAGTCATGTATAAAAGTGAATAAATAGTTCATTTTTGAACTAGTGTTCTGAAAGGGAAAACGTGTGAGCTAGATGAGAAAGTGAAAGTGATATGAGGGAATCAAGAAAGAGATAATAGAGTTTTTGAATGTATGCATAGTGATGAAGAACTAGTTTGCAAGGGTATTTGTCTGAATTGGTCCATGATTGAGCAAGTTTGAGCAAAGTAGAAGAGAGTGTATTTGAAGAGGGTTTGAAGGTGTATGATCTAAATTTATTGATCACTACCAGCTGCGTGTGTTGGAAGAATATATAAAGTGGTATTATAATTAAAAATTGTGTGATGAGTAATATTCATACAAATCCTTAGTTGTGAGTAATATCAATAAGGGATTCTAGGGGTTGGTGCTCTTTTTGTGGTTGGTGTCTCACTAAACAAATCTTGTGTGATGAGTCATATTCATACAAGTATTTTGGTTTCATTAATAAAATCAATATTTTCAGTCAGCTGTATTCCCCTTTAGGGTTTCCCAATTAAAAATTATGTCTTGTGTACTCTCTTTTATTCATGTTCATGTGGATTATTTTTTAATGTTTCTAAGATCACAATTAATGCATCATTGAATGGTTAATGTTCATACAAGTTAAATTAAATTGGTTAAAATTTTAAGTAATAATTCACCGCCTTCGTCCATTGTGCTTCCAACAATTGGTATCAAAGCAGGTCCTTTTGGATAAGTTTAATCACTTAAAAGGAGATCCTTTGAAGCACTACAATGGTGAGTCAATAGAGTGACATGGCACATCTTCGAGTAAGGAACTTTTGTTTGATAGGATAAATTGTGATTTTTGGAGTCTCAAGATGAGGAATCACATCATGCCCTTAGGTTTTGATATTTAGCAATATGTTTTGGATGGTTATACATCTCATGCAACTCCCCCAACAACTTCTGCATATAAGAATAGCAGTAGTGAAAACTAGGTTATGAATGCAATCACATGTGGTCTAGTTGAACCAAAACTTGTGAAAATCATCTATTGCACATCAAAAAAAGAAATGTGGGAGAAACTTTAGGTCCTTTATAAAGGATATTCCAAGTTAATAATATCTAAGCTCCAAAATTTCAAAAATCAGTTAGAAGCCTTAAAGATGAGTGAAGAAGAGTCTATTACTGCATATTTTCTTAGAGTTGATAAGGTTGTCAACACCATGAAAGGAATACGTGAATAAGTGAAGTAAGAATTTTTGGTACAAAATATATTAAAGTCTCTAACTCCTAAATTTGATTTTAAATTCTGCCATTGAGGAAACCAAATATTTTAATCTCTTAAAAATGGACGTGTTACATGGAACCTTGACTACATATGAGATGAGGGTTATTGACTCTAAACCAATTGAGAAGGAGATTACTTTCAAGACTAAAATGAAGACAAAGGTTAATAGGGTTAAGGGTGATGATGTTGCTATGGAGATTGATGATTAAGAACTCTTTGAAATGATTACTAGAATACTGGCGGTTGGATCAGGTAGTTATAAAGGGAAGATACCTTTCAAATTCTTTAATTATGGTAAGATAGGTCATTTTTATAACAAATGGACTCAAAAGAACAAGAGTGAATATGACGATGAGCATGAGCATGATGAAGACAAGAAGACTAATATATTTGACAAAGACTAGCAAAATAAGTTCAAAAGGTTTTATAACAAGAAGAATTTCAAGAAGAGTTTCTACTCAAAGGAAGAATATTGTTCATTTGAAGCAAGTAGTGATAGCGGTGTATCTGATTCTAATTCTGAATATGAGAATGGTGATGTTGGTGATGAGGTATGGTTCATGATCAAGGATACCATGAAATCTACAAGTGATGGATCCACATTGTTGGGTGACTTAATATTTGAATATTAAAGGGACTCTTCATAATAATAAGATGATTTTGAGGCTGAATTATTATGTGTTTAGGCTAAGTTAAAGTATACTGAGAAAAACAATAGGTAGATGAGATCTCAAGTCAAGGAATATGAGGTAAAAATTTAGGACCTAGAGGAAAAACATTAGATCATGATAGAGAAACTTGATGAGATAGTCAAAAGGCTATAGATGTATATAAGCTTCATGACACTAATATTTTAATCTAAGGAAGAATAAGTGACCTTACTTAATGGAGAGTTATCTGATATAGTTGGAATGGATAAATCATTCTAAAAAAGTTGAGTAAAGAACTAAGAATCTCGATGAAATCTTCAACAATCTGAAATATACAAGAGATAAGACAAGCTTGGGATTTAAGGATGAAACCAAAGGAAAATGAGTAATCTAAAAATACTATGTTCTAAATAAGGAGATTGAAGGACCAAGAATTAAAGGATAAAAAATGAGAAACATGTCAAAGACAGTGTGAAGACAAAATCAATAAGGCAATCTAATGCTTTAAGGAATGAAAGATCATTTAATTGTTATTGTTTCACTTGTAATGGATTTGAACACAGAGCTAAGGAGTGTAAGAGGTTTTCTAAATATGATCACCCATGGAGGGATAACAAATATGAGAAAACAAGGAATGTGGTTTGCTATAATTGTCATGAGAAGGGGCATATTTCTAGGTTCCGTCTATATGATCCACCTAGTCAGTTTTGGAGAGATGAGGATTCAAAGCTAAGAAGGAATCTATTTGTTACAACAGCAATAATTTTGGTCACTTTGCAATATATTGTTATGATTCCAAAAGGAAAATAAAAATATTTCTAGATCCTAGAATACAAGAAAGGAAGCAAAGCAGGTTATGGGAGCCTAAAGTGAATAATGTAGTTACACCTAGAGCAGATATGAATGCAAATCAAGGATTTTCTTAGGTTGAAGATCAAAAGCAATAATGAAGAGGTAAGTCTCAAGTGTCAAATAGGGATTGATACATAATCAAGTAACTATTCTAGTTTCATTACGTAAAAATATGTCTCTACTAGGCTTCTTAGAGGCATAATCACCCATATGAAGAATTGTAAGAAGGGGGGATGATTTTTTTAGAATATGTTGCTAAAATATTTTTTTCATGATGTCAAGGTATGTGTCTTATGATCTTAAAATATTTCAATCTATTTTAAAAGTGTTGAAGCATTATTATGATGCATGGATAATTGGTTCATATGCTAAGTATGTAAAGTTTGAAGTCTATCTAAATCTATGAGAGTCGAAGAGGTAAGTATTTTGGTTGTTAATAATGGTTTTAGAAATTTACATGTTGTTTGAGGTTTGTAGTATTGTCTCAAGAAAGATTCTATAGAATCATGAGAGTTTTTTGCGCTTGTATGGTTGAGATCAATGAGTGTAAGATAAAACTAAGTGAAGGTATTAATATGAAAGTTCAAGGTCAGCTACAACTATGTGAAGAAGGTGAAAATGGATACAAGAGGTCCTTAAGGATAGAAATTAAGGATAATAGGTATTGGGTGCTAACAATGAACAAGAAGGATAGATTCATGAAGTTCAAGTCAATCATTTTGTATGATGACTTGATCAGAAACTAAGAGATAAGGAGATTTGATGCTTTCTAGGTTTGTGAGTTAGTTGAAATGTTCCATGCTTCGTTGTTAGTCCTTGAGACATGTTTAATATGTCTCTAAGAAGTGTTCATGCATAATGGAAGGTGTATGGAGATAGTTAAACATTGATTAGGTATGAGAATTTCAATGGATAAGGTTCTTGGGAAATGGATATGGTTGTAATACTATGTAAATTTTTCATGATGATCATAAGTGGTGTAATTTGCATGTTTTTGAATAAAATTAACTCTAATAGACAAGTATAATAAAACCATGAATAATTCAAGCTGCTATGATTGGGAATGGTGTTAGTTACAATTTTTTGGATACATAAAAAGGATGTTTTCATGGTGTGAACTTGTAAAGGGGTCCTGTTATGGCTTGAAGTGATATGTAGGTTGACGAATGCCATTGTAGCTGTGAAATCATGAAGTAAAGAGATGATATTCGTGTTCTTTAAGGCCTTCAACATGTTTTTAAAGATGGTTTAGTTATTGAGAGTGAACTAGGAAATAGGTCTCAAGAAGAAGAAATCATTCATTCAATATGATGACTTGATTAGACCCTCTACAACAGGGGAAATGGTGTTCCCCGTGTATGTCTTGAGATGACTTAGTTTATAACCCCTAAGCCATGATTTGAGGATTATCAAGAAAATTTAGGCATCATAGAGAATATATGGAGAAATTCAAAGTCATTTCAAGTTTGTGAAGTTAAATGGGTGAGTCTCTCAGTTGATATAGATTGTATCATGCATGGGAATGGTCGCTTAATATCTACAGTGTTGAATCAAGCATTATTTTAGAATCCTAGGAGGTTTTTCTAGGTCATTTGTGACTAGAATGAAGAGTTTAAGCTTGTTGAATGATCATGTAGGTAAAATGTTAGTAATTCTCTATATGTATAATGATTGCATATCTATGTATGATGGATTAAAGGTATAAATTTTTGCCTTAGATAGGTGTATAAGATGATATGTTGGTTCAAAAATATATAAAGGCCTTAAAAGAAGAATTGACTATTGATGTTGGTCGATGAAGATTGATTAAAGTGTGTAAATGCTAATGTATGGTTCTACTTCATATCAATTGAAGTGGTTACACTATATTAGGGCAATATTTCAGGTTGAGAACTATATAAAGTGGGCTATAGAAGTTTGAAGACTCCATAAAGCAAGGGGATCTAGTATTAATCCTTAATCAAGTGCATAAGGTGAAAATAAGGAATACCATAGTATTATTTGGTGTTTTGTAAACAAAGTGATAGTGGAAGAGAATATTTGGTTCAAATAGATGTGATAGCAAGGAAAGAAGGCATAGTACACTAAAATGTTGCTTCAGAACAAAGACACTATTGTTGATCCATTACCATGGCTTGAATGCAAGGTAAGAGATTTTATTTTTACTTAGGTAGCTAGAGGAGGATAGTATGTTTCCAAGGGGGGATATAAGGAGGTATTTCATGTTGTTTATGAGCCTCCATAGCTAGCATAAGATTGTCATTCTAGGTATAAAGGTGAGCTTTAGGGAACTATATCCTAATTGTTCTTCACAATATGATAATATAAAATCCAAGACTTTGAGAGAGTATTTTTCAGTTGTGAAAGGTAAAAAAGGAGGTAAGAATGGTGTTTTAGGATGTTTTAAAGCTCATAATGATTGTTTTATGTGTTTGTGCCCATGTCCAAGGGGAAATATAATGCTTCTATGCTATGAAAGAAGTCAAAACATGGTCAAAGAAGGAAAGACAAGTTTGTATGCTTATGTGAAGAATTTGGTTGATGTTTCCAAATGATAGGTGCAAAAAATAGAATGAAGAAGATGGAGATAATAATCTGTAGGTATTTTTGTCATTTATGTAAAAAGGGGAAGAAGAAATACAAAGTTTTCCATCAATGAAAAAGGGGGATACTGTTGGAATGAGTGAGTTAAAGTATTTTCATTAATGTAAAAGTTCATTAATGTCAAAGAGGATGTTTTAGGAGTCCTAGAGGATTCTTACAATGCTGACAAAATTGTCAATCAGGTTGTAGCATGGTAGTAAAAGTAGAATTAGTGAGAATGAATTGGCTTGGTAGGCCTAATCAAATGACCTAGTTAGCTTAGGTGAAATACAATGATGGATAGAGTTGCATAATGGTTTAAGGAACATGGTAGAGGTTTGAAGAGCTTGAGGAGAGTGTGTTGAGACACTCATGTGAGTCTTAGAGTGTAGGTATAGGTTTGGACGTGGCTTGTAGGTGCTCATTTAGACCTAGTATATGTTCTTAGAGGCCTAATAAGGAATGATCATCAAGTACATAGATATGTGAGAATATGAGGTCATGTAGGTGACTGAGACATATTTTACCAAGGTTTTCTGGTCATTTTAGAGAGGCTTAATGTTGAAGTATGAGGTTATTCTACTATATTTTGGCCTCAATTATGTAAAACCCTAATACACAGTTTTGCAGGTCCTATTGGTTAAAGAGATGCATAACTATTTATGAGAAGGTGAGAATTGGTTATGTTATCAAAGGTTATCATGGTGTTTTGGGATAAGTTTTGGGTTGATATGAAGAATATTTTGAAAGTTATGGTGCTTTGAGTCCTATCAAGCACAAGAAGGCATGTTTCTTAGCTTGAAGTGAGAGAAATAATTCTAGTTGGCACATGTGATGCTTGCATGGGACCCTAATTATTTCAATGATGTTGGGGAATGGATCTAAGAATATCTCAAAGTTAGAATGAGATAAAATGAGGCCTTAACATTTATGAATGCTTGTTAAGAAGGTAAGTTGCTTGTTTTATGAGTTTGAAACCTAGTTCATGAGTGATAGGAGAAAATTTGATTTTTTGATCCCAAAATGGATTTTATAATCAAATGCGATGATTTGATGATGAATAGGACTCTCCCATCTTTCATATGGTTAGAATACATGATAATGAGTGGATCCCACCCAGAATTACTTGTTCCTAGGAAATAAGGTTTTAATCTTAGGATTTACATTATACCATATATATAAATTATTATTCTAAGGTGTTGAGAAGAAATTCTACATGTTTGGATTGGTTTTAGAGTATGGTGAAGTATTTTTATGACCTGCATAGGTCAATCTTGGAATACTAGTTTTTCAGCCTAAAGGGTAGTTTTGTAGTCTTGGTGAATGGAAGTGCTTGAGAACTTGTGGGATTTATGATGAATTATTATAAGATTTTAGGTTTTGTAAACATCCCATGTGAAGTGTTCTATGTTTTTTTTAGCTATGTAAGTTTGATGAGGTGGCAAGAAGAAGTTCACAAGTTGACTTAGTTTGATTTGTTTAGGACAACATTGTTTTGGTGAGAAGATTGATGTTAAAGACCAATGATTTGGATTAGGTGATGATAAATATCCATTTGAGAGTGAATAGGGATAAATTTAATTCCTATTAAATTTATTTAGAGGTCTTGAATGTGACAGGAAGGGTGCAAACATGTTGAGTTTCCAAAACTGCTTCCTTGGTAGTTCAATTTATTGAAGCAAAGAAGTGGTCCCATTTTCTTTGCTGGATGTTTCATGAATTCTAACATGATTGTATGTGTTCTAAATGTCATTATGTTAGTGATAAAAATTTTCAGGTGGAAAAATTAGTGGATATATTCCAACACTATGGGACTCTAGGTCCCTATGGTTAAATGGTGTAGCTCCATATATTATGCGTGAATAAAAATGAAATAAGTGGGTATCCCAGAGGCCGGGGATCTAACATGATCACTCCATTGAACTTGCAGAAAAATATTACAATTTATTGCAAGGGAGGAATTTTATTAGTATATGGGAAAGGGAGTGGGAAGTAAGAAAGGGGAGATTAATATTCCTGGTAGAAAATCAAATGCCTATAAAGATTAACTAGAGCATATCATCACACATAATCAGAAAGAAAAAAAATTTGTTAATAACATCAAGATAAGATAGTCTTGTGAACAAACAGTCTAAATAATTCCCTCATCAAGAAAAACATAAAATCCTTTCATCTTCATTGATACTTTGGAAACTTTATACAAAGAGGAGAATGGAAGAACATAGAGGAAGGAGAATAGAAGAAATTTATCTCTTTTTTATTTTCACAAGTAGTTATCTACTCTTGAGAATAAAAAATTTACAAACCTTAAGAATGGTGAAGTCATTACAATTTATAAAGTTAGTAGAAGGATTCTTCACCTACCCCCCAAATGACCTTTCATTTATCCTCCTACAACATATGAATTTTCAAATCCTTCATGAATGATAATTAAGTCCCCTTTTTATTAGTTGATGAGTGACTTATTACAATGTATACCTATAGTCTCATTTAAATGAATAGGAAATGAACGTCACGATTTCTTACAACAAAGAATTAGAAAGGAGCTAGAGAAGAGGAGAAAGAATGACAAAGAGAAGAGATAAGAATCGTATCCCAAGGATGGATGAGGATAGTCCTACGCATTTGATGAATATCTTTTCTGAGGAATTTGAATATGGATATTAACCCTTGATGACCCTATGCACACATTTTTACACTGATGGAAAAATTTGATGAAGTTCACCTTGAACACTTTCCCTCTTAGTTTGTACATACTGTGCTACAAGATGATATTTCCAAGAACCTCACAAAGTTTATAATTTCCTTGTTTGAGCCATGAGGTTATACTACAATACTCGATGGAGATTCCAAACAGTAGAAAGATGAGTGAAAATGGAGTCCATATGTAACTTTCTACACCCAAAATGAAGACTTTCCCTTTTTAACAGGTTGGATCAGAGACCTTACTATTTTAGGACATATCACCCATTTTTACTCCCATATGACCTTATGAACCTTCTATAACATTACATCCTCTTCTATTGATGATATATTTCTATTTTTAGTAACTTTATATTTTTAGTAAGTAATTGCTTTTCCATACATGTTATTTTGGGAAAACTGTCATTCTTGCCTTGTCTTCTATGCTTTACATCGTTTCCGACTATTTCAAGGTGATCCAAAATTGAAATTCAAGGGAACATAGCATATTTTTAGCATGTGGAGCGGTATAACATTTAATATTTTTATTAAGTGTACAAAAATGGGGTCTTGGATTTGTGACAGGAATATTATTTTAAGATTCAACTTCTTCATTGTGATGCTCGTGCTCCAAATTTCATTGTGTTTCGCCCACTGAAATGCTTCACGAAATTCAAAAAGGAAATTTTTTCCTATGTGTGGGTCCTCATATAAAAGGGCTGTAATCTATACATGGAATAAATTAATGGATTCACTAAGCTTTATATATCACATAGGGGATTCTTTGGAGAGGAAAAATCAGTTCATGCAAAACTATACTTGGTACGATTATTTCCTTCACTTACCGACAGTGAGAAATATTCATTTTTGCAACCAAAATGCTTATGAGGAGATTTGGCATGCTTTCTCAAGAATTTGTACATTTAATGGAGGTTATATAGAAACCTTCATATATATTTGGAGGAAAAATGATCGAGAAATGATTTCCAATGACTTTCATAGATTCCTCCAGCATCATCCTTCTCTCACGCACACGGATAGAAGAAGCACGATAGTTAGATTTTTTTATAAAATTCAAATTTTTGAATCCTCTTAGGCTTGGGAACATTTTTTTTCCCAAATATCCAAACAAGATGGGACATATGGTGTAATAAAATTTTCCTTAACTATTTCTTGAAAAGTCTCATGCCTTGATTTCTTGGTAGAGGGGAGAGAGAGGGAATAATAAAGACCCCGGGGCTAAAACTGGGTCACATGAGGGACAAAAGAAAGGGCTAGGATTGGGTGCATTATTATATTCCAAATTTACCAAGAGGATGCGATAGTTCATGTAAGAAAATGTGTCTTACTTTGGTGAAGAAAAGTGGCAGATGCTAATTTGTAGAGGTAGAAAGGAGATGGAGTTGAAAAATGGCATGCTGAGTACTTCAACGATGTCACATGAGGAATCAAGGACCAGATTTGGTATGGGATGAATTTTTGTGTCCTAGCTATCCCAAGGGGATTGGAAACAAGGTGTAAGAAAATTCACCTCATTCTAGTGATGATAAGTGGCACACTAGGATTCGATGATAGGAAGAGGTCAAGGGTGGGAGAAAATGAGGCTTAACTTTCATCTTTCAACATCTTGTCGGGGTCATATGATGGTCTAGAGGGTTTCAAATGGAATTGGGTGTAATGTTTCTATAACTGAATTTTCCTAAGGGTATGGGATAGTTGGTGCAATAAAATTCACTTTGATCCTGGGAGTGACATGAGTCCACCTTGACAATTGACTAAGTCCCAAAGCATACCTTGGAGAGAAGCTTGAGAATGATAACATATCTGAGAGCACCCAGAGGTCTTTTTTAGAAACATATATATATGATTTTGAATTGAATTTTTTTTTTGAGAAGGATGGAATAGTTATTTTGTCTCTAAGTATTCATGTAACCCCCTTGAAAACTAACCCTTTTTCTTAGGATTGCTAGGTTGTTCATACTGAAAATAGGACTATTTGAAGAAGTGGTTATGTATCGTGAAGAATATAAAACCAGCCATAATTTATAGCATCTAAAATACCATTACCAATCATATATTTTTTGACCTTCAAATCATTATGGAGATCCCAGAAAAAAAATCCCAAAGCTCAGGTCTATTGTTTTTAAACTACAAGCTCCTTTGCACCTTCAAACAATCACTGTTTTGTAGAACATGTCCCAAAACCTCTAAAAAATTCCAAAATATTTATAAATGACCATTGCAAAATGTTACCTAGATCCTTAATATCAGTCCCTAGATGAACTTGGTCCTTTAAATATTCATTTAGAGGTGATGTGAAAATCTTACCTTAAAAAGGCTAAGAACAACCATTCCTAAGCTTCTTGAAAATTCTAGCTTTGAAAGGTACCACTCTCTAGAAGCACTTGAATGAACTTGTTTTCCCTAAGTCACTTATGGAAAAGGTTGAAACATAGCACATAGAACACATGACCTCTTGAAAGGGTATGGATAATCCTGATCACAGGGGATGATTTGATCTGGAGAAGGGATTCTTGAGAGGATTGGTGATAAAAAGTTTTGGCAATAGGGTAAAGTTGTCACGCTTTCCAAGTTTGTATTTGTCCCCTTGTGAAAACCACATGAAAACAATTGGCTCTCACTTTAGGGACTCATTCTGAATCAGAACAAAGATGAAGACGTGATGATAATTAACTCCATAATCTCAAGTACATTACTTAGAAAATTTCCTTATCCATTGGGCTATAGATAGTCACTTTGAACAACACGGAGATAAACTGAAAGGAGAACACACACACATTAAAAAGGAAAACACACCACACAGAAAAGGAAAGAACATGTGTAATAGGGAAAGGGAAACATGTCACCTAAATCACCTATGGTACAATGCAAGGGAAGTATCTTTATCTTTTCATATATTACTCATAAATGGGAAACATTAAGTGATGACATATTATGCAAAGCCATTGGATGGTTTGAGAAAGTATTCTCCCTTCCTCAACTACTTATGAAAGCCATGTGATTTTATGCAAATGATGATATTATGCAAAGCCATTGGATGGTTTGAGGAATTAGCCTCCTTTCCTCAATTGTTTATGAAATCTAGGTGATATTTATTACCTACTAGTATACTTTAGGAGGAGTGAACCTATGTGATATTATTTGATGTCTCAGATATTTTCTTAGAAAGTCCATTATTTTTATTATCTTTGAAATTAGTTTTGGAGTTCAAATTGCCTTCTGTGTTCACCCACATTTACTGATTTCTCATTTACAATCTCATCATTTTCGCTAAGGATGATTTTTTAATTCAATTGTTTAAATATATTAGAGCCTCCATTCTCTCCCACATTCAATGCTTATTGAAAAATATTTCATCAGAGGCCTTGAATTCAAATTTTTATTTTATTCTACCATGAGATATTTGGAAATTAGAGTGAGGAATCGTAGACATAACCTTATAAACTATCTTGCATGGCCATGATCTTGAGCCAAGAGGCCAAGAATTATCTCGAGGATCTTCTTTTCCTTCTGTTTCTTTCAATATTTCTTTTACACGGAACTCCTTTGAAATTTCCAAAAGTGATCGCCTTTACATTCATTTGAATAATCTTAATTTTGAAATTCAAGGAAACCATTCAGGAGGAGTTGCTTCATTATCCCATAGGATCATTGCATTCTAGTACTTATTTTTGATGGGGAGTACCTCATCTCTAAAGGACACAAAAACAATCTCTGTTTCAACTTTATCATTAGTGAGAGAATATTCCAACTTTGAAGGGGAAAGAGAAGAACTTCAATTTCGCCAACCCATCCATCAATCACTGTTGTAATATGTACATAAGATTTTTGGCACTATTTTATTTCATCATGAACAAAATTCAAAATGGTTGAGAGTTCAAAATTAGCTTCACATTGTTGAAAAATTAGATACTGAGAGGGGGTGAATTAGTGTCTAGTTAATTTTTTTCAGACATTTCCATTTTCTCAAACTTTCTATTAAGAACACATAAAACCATACATAAGTAAATAATAGGAGAAGGTACATAGATGCACAAAAATTTAATGTGGGAAACCCAGATTAGAAGAAAACCCACTGAAACCAAGAACTAGGCTTAAGACATAAATTTCCTTTAAATGTTACATTGATTTCATGGTTGAGCTTCAACATAACCTGGAACTGCAACTCCATAATTAGACCAAGAAACCACTCAGTCTTTGACAATATGCGACTTTTCTAGAAGCTTCAATTCCCAAATTTGGTCCAAGAACAACGGATCTTTATTAAGCTTCAATTTACATGGAATAAAAAACTACCCACCTGCTAAGCTGCAATTTAGACTTTTTTAAATTTTTGGTCACACTTAGTTTTTTGTCTCACACAATTGACAATGACCTCTAAATTATCTCACTTCTATTTCTCTATATCATCTGATTCTTCTATATTTTCAATAATTTATCAACTCAAAATTTCTTTTAGTCAAGGCCTATCAACTATATCTTCAAACTCTTGTTTGTACTTAAACTAACATTATTTATCATGGGACTTCAAGAATGATCTAATCATGTATACACCTTCATAAATTCAAAATTTTATGGCTTCCTATATTGTTTTTATAACAAAATCTTCATTCTCAGATCACCTTTTCCTTCAATGTACTCCCTCACTTTCAAGATTCACACTTTTGAATGCACATGCTACTGCAGTACTGGTTATGGAGATCTTCATATTAAAATTTCTTTGTTTGTCAAGTATTCATTCATTTGCAAAAACATAACTATTTTCAATATATTATTTTCACACCACTTCATCTATATAGGTTCTCATCAATCATCATCCTATTCATTCAAACTATCCATTAGTTATCAACCACTTCCCAGGATCATACTTTTACATTAGTTTCATATTTCTTGTATGCTGCATGTATACACCAACCTACACAACATATCTATCCTACACTTTCACACATAGAGCATAATCTAAACATCAATATTCAACACACATCCTCACCTAAAAAAAAACTTCAATTTTACCTCCTTTTATTTGTGCAAGAAGGTTTAAATTTTAACTTCCAAAGAAATGGTTCTTCATATTACATTTCTAGGTCTCACGTGCAATAAGATTTTGATTGATATCTCTTGTCTTTTTCTTGACATAAATATATTTAACTCTTCAAAATCAGAATTTTTTGGCTCTTGGTATGATTACAGTAAACCATCCATATATTCTCCCTACTTGACATCTTATTAAACTGACAAGAAGGCTTAGACTGAAATTTTTACATCACAATGTAATTATTATCTAATTTTTCATGTTCCACAATGGGTAAATATGTCATATATAATTTTTCAGGTTCTCAAGTGAGAGTTAAAAATAGGTTGATACATTACAACCCCTTAGAAACCTTTGTAAACTTTGATCTCAAACCTTGGGCTTTGCCATTCACTTTCACCATGCATTTATTAGTAGGCTCAAAATACTATATTAGTTGACCTTGTCACTTAGCATAGAGAATATGTTCAACAAATTATATATCTTGGATGAAAGTTTTGAGTTCTTTTTAGATCATTTTCCAATGTCAAAAATTATAACATTTCAAATATCCTTTCACTCATGCATTGAAACATGTTACATACATGTTTGCACATGAAAATGATGTGATTTCAGTGTTTCACTTAACTCACCTCATACCTACACAACATATCTATCCTACACTTTCACACATAGAGCATAATCTAAACATCAATATTCAACACACATCCTCACCTAAAAAAAAACCTTCAATTTTACCTCCTTTTATTTGTGCAAGAAGGTTTAAATTTTAACTTCCAAAGAAATGGTTCTTCATATTACATTTCTAGGTCTCACGTGCAATAAGATTTTGATTGATATCTCTTGTCTTTTTCTTGACATAAATATATTTAACTCTTCAAAATCAGAATTTTTTGGCTCTTGGTATGATTACAGTAAACCATCCATATATTCTCCCTACTTGACATCTTATTAAACTGACAAGAAGGCTTAGACTAACTTTTTTACATCACAATGTAATTATTATCTAGTTTTTCATGTTCCACAATGGGTAAATATGTCATATATAATTTTTCAGGTTCTCCAGTGAGAGTTAAAAATAGGTTGATACATTACAACCCCTTAGAAACCTTTGTAAACTTTGATCTCAAACCTTGGGCTTTGCCATTCACTTTCACCATGCATTTATTAGTAGGCTCAGAATACTGTATTAGTTGACCTTGTCACTTAGCATAGAGAATATGTTCAACAAATTATATATCTTGGATGAAAGTTTTGAGTTCTTTTTAGATCATTTTCCAATGTCAAAAATTATAACATTTCAAATATCCTTTCACTAATGCATTGAAACATGTTACATACATGTTTTCACATGAAAATGATGTGATTTTAGTGTTTCACTTAACTAACCTCATTTCTCATACTATAATTTATTTAGGAATCCCTTCACAAGATGGAAAAGGGTATTTAAAATCTTCTAGAACCCTGCATAGCCTCATGACCTACTAACTAGATCAATCTCACATGGTTTTCACATAGTTGGGGTTTTAATACACAAAACCTAAAATGTTACTTAAATTCTTAACTCATTAGATGTATCACTTTCATATCATAAGAAAACTTAATTGGAGGATTTCACATCTGGTTTCAAACACCTAAATCCATGAAACAAGAGGATTATGATCAAGAAATGATGATATAGTCTCAACTCCATGAATGTCACATATTATCAACTCAGTCATCATTATATGTTCCACATTTCATATGAGAGAAAATTTCATTGGTATTCAGGGAACCTCTTAATTATCTACAAACATTTGATAATATTCTACATCAAGTGTCCACATAAATTCAATGAATGAGGCCAAGAAGAAACATACATTTCTCAAACTGTGTAACCTTCTACAAGATAGTATTGACCATTTTTAGTCTGATTACTTAAATAAGGGGTTATGTAGCACTTTCAAAAACTTGAATACATAACTAGTAAGAAGATTATTGCAAGCACAACTCAGTCCATAGTCTCCTTAACAAGACTTCTTACAATATGACAATGACACTATGAGGGATACATTTAAAAAAATCATCATCAAATCATAAAAGAAGCTCCAATAGAATAATTTTGAACTATACAAAATATTTATATACATTTTATAGTCCAAATTCACATGAACACCTTTCAAACCCTTGAATATCTTCACAATAGGACTGTGTATGTACAAAAATTATAAAACAAGGTACAATCCATATAACTCCTTTACACTTGAGTATCAAAACCATCATAAAAATTTCTTATATAGATCCTTTTATACTTCTTACGATTTTTCCAACTTGCACAAATCATTTGGAGTCAAAAAAGTTCATTTTGTGCCTACCACTTCAAGAAAGAGGTATGGAAAGAGAAAAACCTTGTCTAAAAAATTCTCATAACTTCTTTGTTTCTCAACCTATTTCCCTTAAAAATTTGATAATTTTTAGGATTTGAGTGCTCTTCAAAAATTCCTTCTATGATTTATCTTAAGAAGGCTCAAAATTCTTTTTGGTTCTTAATTTACATTGCTTAAGACGTGAGTTATAGAAGAATTTGCATAACTTTCAAAAAACTCCTTAGAATTTAATGAAACTTGACATGGAGCACTATAAGACACCCATATACACACTCCATAGGTTTTTTTTTTCATGAATTTTCATTTACAACTCAGATGTATCTTATTTAACCAAGCATACACTATCTATCCTCAAGGTCAAATTTTGGTGAACTTTTGAATTTTTCCTCTAGGAGCTAAAATAAACCTTTTGGGTACTCATACATGCCCTATGAAATGTTATTAGGCTACTTGCATGCTTACTTATTCTTTCCATTCCTTGTATTAAGCTCACACACCTCATTAGGCTCTAGAACTAGGCTTAAATTGACTAGTTACAACTGTGACTCCTAACATTTGACCTGTTTCTCATTCTAAAAAAGGTCTTTATCATGTTAGAATAATCATGTATGACCTTTAGAATACCCATGACAAGTTTACAAGCCATGTCCATCCCTCTAGTGGACTCCTACCTCACAGACCAAACTTGCAATAACCTGAGACCATCATGAATGCTCAATGAACTTAAAGAGGCACTACTAATCAACCTTCATATCCATGAACTAAGCCTCACTTCACCACTCACACCTTTTCCATTAATGTCACTTGGCATTAATGACAAAAATAATACACCAAGGTTTAACACACACCTATCTAGCAAATCCAGGGCTTGCACTAGGAGTTCAATACTAAGACGAGGATCTTCTGTTTCCTTTGTAATTCATAACATTTATTTCAAAGACTCTTCCTTCAAGCATTTTAAAGGCTCTTCATGAGATGGCTTGTCTTCTTCATAGATGGCATGATTGAGAGAATATTCATCTTCAAATGGGAATGATAAAACCTCATCGTCATGGGGAAACATATCAAATGATATCTCCACTTGAAATTCATCTAGAACCATTTCCACTTCTTTATGGCTTGCATCATCTGAAAACTCAAGGCTACCCTCTTGTAACTCATAATTTCTCAACACTTCTTCAAGATCAATATCCCTTTAGAAAGGTATGCTTGGTACCATCAAGGTGGTAATCTCATCCTCTTCCTCAGTTGTTATGAAGTGATTCATCTTCCTGCTATCGTGATACAAAATTTTAGCTTATGGATTTCTTGAATTTTATACTACATATATTATATTTTTCATAGGAAGCAACTTATCCATATTCCTTTAACTAGAATGGTTGTGGAAGACCATTTAATTTGGATTTTTCCTCCCAAGTCTTGGTAGAATATTATACTTAACAACATTCCAAATGAATCTAAAATATTTTCTACCAAGATAGTCATTAACACCTTCTTATCTGGAAATTCAGCGAGAGCCTCCTATGCATTGTTGATCTTTCCCACAAGTGGGAGCTCCTTTGATTCCATGGAGAAAAACAATCCACTTTCCCATGTTAAGGTGAGTCTAAGAGAATTGGCCACCTTTATAGGCATTACATTGTTAGAAGCACGTGAATATATTATGTAATTATCCAACCAGTATCTTCCAACAAGAAGTGAGACATATAAAGGATCAATATTATCAATATTTTATGCAATCATGGAAAGAATTCTCTATAATGGAGGTGTATGTGTGGTTGGTATTATTCCTTTAGAGCTAGGGGTTACGGTATTGGGATTTTAACTATTACCCTTAATATTCCATACAAAATTCTTGAATTTCTCAGGATGATTCCGAAAATACTTAGATTCAGAAATATACACTTTGGATTTGTTTACATGTTCTATGATATAAAAAGGAGAAAATGCAAATAGGGGACACTCATTTTGAAGTAAAGATAGGTTTAGAAGAGGGAGTAGAGGTTTAGGAGAAAGAGGATCATTTAGAAGGTACATTAGAGGCTCTTGAAGATTATATATTGTAGGAGAAGATTTAGGTTTAGGAGTATGGGAAATGTTACTTGGAACATCCAGTTCCATCTTTCTTGTCACAGGGTCAAGTTTCTCCAATGTAGACTCCTTAGATGGAAGAAGTGGAGATCCTCAACTGATTATTTTAGTTTTTAGAGTCTCTATACGCACCTAAAATTACACATGCTACATTATCAGGAAAATAATTACAAGAATCCCCAATGATGATTCAAAATACTTTCAAGAAGGTGTTTGAGCTCCAAAACCCATTTGCAGTGTATATTTGTAGCCTAGACAATCTTACTTAAATTTTCCATGTATTTTCCATCTCCTCACCTCTTTTGCTGCTTGTTTTTACCTTCAGTGCTATTACCACCACCTTGCTTGAGTAGCAGTTCTCAAACCGCGGCCTAGGTAGGGAGGCAGTCCTGAAACCACTTTCTTGCATAGGGTGGAAATCCTGCCCGCTTTTTCCAGATTCTTCATCCATGTTTTGACATGTGACAATTCACTTAAGTTTGCTTTTAGAACACATCCATGAGCCAAATTGGCTAAAAATAGCTTTGTTTCCTTAGTTCTCCTTTATCCTTCTATTTTAAATAAGATTTAATTAGTTATAACTTCCTCTTCTTGACTTGTGCATGAAGTAACCTCCTAGCCTCCATTCCTATATATTCCATGCTTGTATTCAAGCTAAAATCCTGAGAATTTTATGTATCATGAATTGCATTACTACTATGATCTTTGATCTTGAATTGTATAACTAAGCTATGATCTCTTTGATTGCATTACATCTTGATCTTCTACCTGCATTACATCTAGACTACCATCGAGCTGCTATTGCTCAAGCGCCATCCTCCTACTGTTTTTCTTGCATTCCCAATCTCTTGGACTCACATGAACACTTGGAGAAATAAAGGAACATAATGAGGGGAAAAATTACTGCACAACTAGATTTACCTCTGTTTTATGAATTCCAGGTTGGATTTGTTGTTTGATTTCCTTCATTCTTACAATTTATCATTGTTACATCATATCAAATAGAGTAGAAATAAAATTATTTTCATTTGCAAGTATTTAGTTAATTTCTAAGAGGGTTTGAATCTTTCATAGCAATCCCCTGTGATGGATCCTCTTCTTCCCATCCCCGTGGATCTGAAGGAGAGAATATCTGTAGGAGGTTTTCCACACATCATAGATCATTTGAAAATTTCATGTTTTAAGTTAGTTTAGTTTCCATAAACTCAGCACGGTGAATAACCACACCAGGTTATCTCACTTTTTGTAGTCATTTTAAGTCCCATCACAAAACAAAGGAACCCCATGCGCGTTAGCATATCACCTAGCAGAAGCTAAGCGCTCACCCGAGGCACACATGGGTGCCGAGTCTCTCGTTTATGTGAGTTTAGTGGGAAGCATCATTTATGATTAGTGTAAGGTTTTTGATGAGGGAGGTTGAAACATATAAGGACCATAAGGCTCAGAACAACCTCTAGATCCTTGCAGTCACCTTAGACTGAGTATTTTAATAGAACCCAAAACATGAATTATGAAAAAAAAAATTATACAAGAATTCATACACAACGTGAAAGGAAATAGAACTTATATGAGAGAAATGTGCATTCAAACCATTGATATCCATGTCTATATATAACAGGTAACCTTATTATATTCATTGATTCATTATAGAGTGTCGCAGAGAATAGACCAAAGTCATGCATACCACTGGACTTGTGTAACTAAGCTGAAAGAAAAATAATAAATTACAACTCCATGCTAGTATATTCTCTCCTGAATACAAATATCCACTCGCAGTAATTATGCAGAGCTCCACTCACTCTCTAACCCGCTATACCTCATACTTCTATGATATATATTTTACTCCGTAGGCACTTGTATTTATAATTCTCCTACATTGCCAACTCTCCTTCGAGCATCCTTAGATATGGTACCAAGTGTCGAATGTGGTCCATGCGAGCATGCTTCTTCAGGCTTGAGATTTCCACTTTACCTCATGATGTTCTTCTAGAAGATTCCATCAGGGGCATACTCTTTCCTAGGCCAGCCTATCGCCAGGATGACATCTTATCCATGTGCAACCAATCATGCTTTTCATGTGTCCTACCCTAGGTTCTCAAATTGACTAAGTCCCAAGCCTCCTTTCACGTGTCACACGTGCTATGTTCTTCCCTAAGCCTTTCTATTACGTGCCTTTTCCTTGTGCGCCTTTTCATAACTAGGACCCTGCGCACTCACGCATCTTCAGACTTGGTTAAGATTACAGGGGTCCAACATCACCCCACACTACGCCTGTTCTTTGTCCTTGGAAAAATTTCACTTGACCAAGATGTATGTTGTGCAGGGAACCAATGAATCATCTTACACTTTATAAAAAGAATAAGGAATTAAAGAATCAGGAAAAATAATGAAGAAATGGAGCATCAATTCAATAAGCTAGGAAAATATTTCTAGAGGTCTTCCTCTAGCTTATTCCATATTTCAACCTTGCCCCATGCCTTCTGGTAGAGGTCACCCACCAAGGTTCTCACTTCATAAAAACTCAGGCCAACTCCCTGTGTGCCCAAAATGTCCACAATTTTCTCCATCTCTTTTCCCAGGTCCTCAAGTTTATCCATCCTTCTAGTGATCTGGGGGTATTATTCCTTTAGCTGGGCCTTAATTGAGCTCCTTAAAACCTCAATTGCCTCTGATTTCTTCTCTACTTCAGCTAGAACCTTGTCTCTCTCCGGCATGTTCCCCTTGTTATTTTATTGGAACTCTTTTATCTCTACCTCAAGCATGGCGACCAAGAAGCTCACCACCTTATCTCTATCTATGCATGTATCATATGCGGCTTCTATAGACTGGGAAGTGACCTTAACCTCTATGAGTACTTGGCTGTACTCTACAACAAGTGCTACCACCTTCAACCAGTCCTCCTCTTTCAAGCAAGCAGCCACTTATTCAATAGATTCCAGGGCTAAGGGTCATCTCTTTATAGTGAGGACGCATGTTAGGTCTTCCATAAACTCAAGGAGGGATGAGTAATTTTGTGTGGGTGGCACTAAGTCTAGGTGCTTCAGGAGGATGGCACCCTTGATAGACTCCATTTTCTTGTATACTTCTTACACCTTTACTTTTTATTCCTTTAACTCACACCTTAACTGTGCGTTGATAAGTTCCTTACTTCAAGCTCTTAGCCTTCTCTGCCAGTTCTTCCTCCTTCTTCCCTAACTTCACCTCCAACATTATAATCCTATCATTGTGCACAAATAATATAGCCTCAGTCTTGACTGTGACCTTATTAAGAGCATTACAGACTTTCTCATCCAAGAGCTTATGAGCATTCACTAAGGGGTTGACCCCCTTAGACTTTGGCAATGTGATGAGCACTCCTTGGGAGACTTCGAAGTCTGGCTCATCAACATGGGAATCGAATGCCTAAGAGAGCATCTTATTGGTTTTGGGGTACATGCCATCCTTCTCAAAAGATCCCATGGCTATGAGCCTTTCCATGGGTACTATGCTCTGGAATCATGTGCATAACATCTTCCTTGTGTCATCAACATAGCCCGTTACCTGTCTCTATTCTACATCCATAGTTCTCCTTCCCGAGCGCGTGCCTTCTGGGAAGCTTACTATCAGAGCGGGGCCTCCTAGGTTTTTATGTTCTTTTTCAATATTCTCCTCCTTCCCCTCCTTCAGCACTATGTCCATGTTATGCTCCAACTCTTAGTCTACCAAGATCTCGAGCATTCTTTGTGCTTCTCTCTCATCCACCTTCGTGACCTACTCTATTGTACAACTTATGGCTCCCTCCTTTTCCCTGGAAACCTCCTCATCCTGTGTGCCCTTGCACCGTGTAAATACAAACTCTTTCTTCTCATCTCCACTCTCCTCTCTCGAGTCGTAGATGCTAAGCACATGTGGATCTTAGTCTTTCTCTATCTCTTCTTCCTTGCCTCCATGTTCTTCACTTTCATCCCCTCTTCCTCCCATGTATTTCTCCAAGTTGTCAGTTGCCTCTGAGTCAGCTTATTCATCAACCCTCTTCTTTTTCCTGAGAGGTGGATCCTACTCAGGGGATTCGGCCTTATCTTCTTCCCTAGGCAATTCTTCCTTAGACACAAGTTTCCTAGGTGCCTCTACCTCTTGTGTCTTCTCCTTTACCAGAGAATTCTTTCTCCGCATGTAAGTGCTTGGCTGAGTGCTTGTGAATGGCATGTTCACTATCTGAGAAGTCTTTACAATTGGTGCTTCTCCTTCTCTCCCTCTCTTCCTTGACATGATCCCCTTCTTACCTAAGGGATCTTTAGGTATGGAGACTTCATCCTCCAGATACATGCCCTTCTCAAACTTTGGCCTTATGTGCAAGTACACGTGCATCGCTGATCCTCCAACGATAGGTAGTGTCATCATCCTTGTCATTTGAATCTCATGTGATACGTACTTCTGCACGTATGCATGCCTTACCACTGGGGTAATTCATCTTCTTTCTCATCTCCCTGTGTTCTCGGTCCAGCCCACCCAATTCTAGTCTTAACTTCTTTGACTCTTTAAACGTATTAACTCCCGCTTGGAAGTATTGGGTAGTAAATACGAAGGCGATCTTGCACCAAGGGCTCCATGATTCATTTATCATCTTGAATCTACCTAGGCAGTAGTGTTGGTAGACCATGCATTTAGCTTCTCCCTCACTAGTTGCTATGAGTTGTTCGGTGATTCTCCACTCTACCCCAAATGCATTCCTCAGGTGTGTGTACCATTTTTCCAGCCGCGCCTTGTGGGGTCCTGTCATTGTATTGTAGGAATATTTTTCATACCTCTTCACGGTTGAAGGATCCTCGGCAGGGTAATCCCATACAATTTTTTTTGGTGCGTCAGGCACCCCAATCTTTGCAAATACAATGGTGAGTAAGACGTTGCCAAAGAGGATCCTGTCCCCTTCCTTCACGCAACTGACAATTTCTTCTATAATGTACGCGGATAGGTTATATATAGTTCCCTCTGTAATATTTCTATAGACATGTAGCCAAGGTTTGTTTACCTATGTCCATATTTCCTGGCCATTTAGCTTAGTCACTAAATGCATGGCCATTTTCATTATGGGGTCCTTGATGTCTAAAATGTTATAGTACCATGACCCTTTCTTGTAGGCATACTCAGTGATGGTCTCTTGAATAGCTTCCTTATCGCCAAGGTCATCTTCTAGGCTATCTCCCTCACATATGAGGCCTGTAAATTGTGAAATCAACTGGGAGTCATACTCATCTTGTGCCTTGCAAAGTGGAAGTAGTCTTCATCCAATCGTGACATCAACCACTGGTACAGGTTCTCTGGATTTCCAAAATAAGGCAACTCATAGAGTTGCAACAACCCTACCTTCTCCATTTTAAACTTAATGTCATCATCATATATAGGAAAACCCTCAGGTGTTCATTTGTTGGTGGGGCATATTAATTCCAATGCCATTTCCTTTTCTATTGTGTTTGTGTGGTGATTATAGTCACTAACAGGTACACTTCTCAAGTGGGATTCCCATTCCTTCCCCATCATCACCCCATCTGGGTATTGCATCTCTGCATACCATTCTTCATTTGTGTCTACCACAAGTTTTGGTTGTTTAGCCTTGGCTTTTCCCTTTCCTTTCTTGGGTGCCATGGTCGAGGTATTTTTATCACTCCTACCCTCTCCTTGTTATTATGTCTTACTTATTCCAATCCTCCAATTTCAGATTCATGATACAACTCTTCTAAACCCTGCCCTAGTTTTTCAAACCCTAAATGGGATAAAATCTTCACAAGACAACATTTCTTCACTCTCTCCACACCCGTGTAACCCCTTCTAGTTCACAAATTCAAACTAGCTGCTTCAATCTCACAGATCTTCCTTCACTCAATCGAATTTGAAATCCCTAGTTTATGGAACTCTCTTATATCTCAAACTCTTCTATTTTGCAAGGTAAAAATGAGAGTGCCCCGACCCTTTACTTATAGTTTTTCTCTTTTATGAACATTAAATGCTACTTCACCTACCACCATACTTTGTTCATTTAATGTGGCTTTTTCAAACAAATCCCATCTTCAGCGCCTTCCCTTAAACACCCAACCTATGTGAAAACTCCTCCAACCTTCTTGCACGCAACCAATCCAACCTGACAGGAGATTGTTGCGCACGCGTAACCCGTTCCGAAGGAACTTCTTCTATCCTGATCCTTGCTCTCACCTACCTCATGTTGCTTTCAAATGTGCTTTCTCCTCCTTAGTATGTGGGATCTACAAGTAGCTTTACCCTGGCACCAACCATTCTTCCATCTTCCTCTTTATATACCTCTTTCAACCTAGCTACTCAACAAGGCTTTTCAACACAACTTCCTTGGTACTTTGATCACACGCTTCTTCACCTTTCTCCACCCCACACTTAAAGTGATGTGTAGTCCTCTGTGCACTCACAAATTCTCCAAAAATAGCAATAAGGTTACCGGCACCCAAGGCTCAAAACAAAACAACAACGCGAAAGGGAAACACAAGAAAGGGAAAATGCATAAAAGAAACTTCTAAACTAACTAGCAAAACTACCTTATTTACAAACACCAAGAAGAATTATTTATAGTAGGGCTTCAACCTATTACCATTGAAGTGTCCAAGAAACTTTGTTCCATCTAGTGCTTGTAACTGGCACACGCCCAAGTCAAGGATGTATGAGATTGTGTAAGGACCCAACCAATGGACTTTCAACTTCCCAGGATGGCGCAGAAACTTAGAATCATATAATAACATGATCTTCCCAACCTCAAACTTCTTGTTTCTAATATGGCGATCATGCCAAGCCTTTTGCTTTTCCTTTTCCATTGTTTGGCTCCATCGGGCAAGTGATCATCTCTCATCTAGTTTCATTAGCTCATCAATTCTTTCTTCCAGCGCTTGTTCATCGGCTAACCCTCCTGCGTGTGCTATTCGCAGAGAAGGAAACATAAATTCAACCGAGAAAAATAGCTTCCATACCAAACACCAATTGAAAAGGTGTGGCTTTGTTTAGTCTTTTATACATTGTCCTGTAAACCCATAGTACTGCTGATACCTTGTCATCCCAATTAAGTCTTCTGACATCACAAATATTGGTCAAGGTATGACTCAGTATCTTTTTGAATGCTTCCACGATTCCATTTGCTTGTGGGTGATAGGGTGTAGTCTTGTGATGAGCTACCATGAACTTTGATAACAGAATCCTAACAGTCTCATTCAAGAAATGTGTACCTCTATCACTGGTCAAGCTCAACGGACATCCATACCTCGTGATAATGTTTTCCCATAAGAACCTTGCTGATGTTGTTGTCATGCAATCTTTAGTTGGGGCTGCCTCTGCCCACCTTGTGAGATAATCTATGCAAGTGATGACATAACATGACCCAGTCCTATGCGCTGCTAGTGCAATAGGTCCTACAAAGTGTATCACCCATTTTTCAAAAGGCTTCACACTAGGAATATGGCATAAAGGAATTTCATCTCTCCTTCCTGGTTTGCCAATACGCTGACAATGGTCACACACTTTACAATAATCTCTGCAATCCTTGTATAAGGTTTCCCACCATAAACCTGCCATTAATATCTTGCGCGTGGTGGAATCACCTACATAATTCCCACCCGTACTTCCTCCGTGTGCTTCCTCCATGATGGCCAGGTGCTCATGCTCTAAGACACACCTGCACAAAACTTCATCACGTCCCAATTTGTATAAGTCTCCACTAATTAACATGTAGGGCATAGCGCACATATTGCCAACTACTTCTTTTCCAATGTCTTCATTCCATCTGGTGTCACACCTTCCTTTAATAATACCACAATCTCCTCTAAATCCGAGGGTGTGCACCGTAACCTAAATAGTTACATGTCTGGCATTACTTCCTCAATACTCTGCACGTCTTCCCCTGAATCAATTCTTGACAGATGATTAGGTCCACAACTGATTTTCCTAGGTTTTACTACAATGGTGAATTCAAACTCTTGAAACAACAACACCCATCGACATATGCGTCCTTATAGAATAGGCTTGTTCACTAAGTACTTCAATGCCATGTGGTCGGTGTAGAACACAAAGGGTGTTGCCAATAGATACTGCCTAAACTTGGAGAGCATGTAGATCATTGAAAATGTGTTTCGCTCGATTGTGGTATAGTTCTGCTCTACTGGTGTTAGCTTCCTACTTGCAAAACAGAGAGGATGATAAAAAATCCTTTCACCTGGTTGTGCAAGCAATGCTCCAATGGCGGTCCCTGAGGCATCTACATGGACATGAAAGGGCTTGTCCCAAGAGGGAAACCGTAAAATAGGTGCATGGTAATAAGCCTATATTTTAATGTATCAAATGCCCTCTACTGTGCCTCTCCCCAATGGAAGGCACTTTTATGTCTAAGCAGCTCCTCTAATGGCGTGGTGATCTTGGCATATCCCTTAATGAATTTTCTGTAATAGCCCACATGCCCAAGGAATCCACACACTGTGCTCTGGCTAGTAGGCTCCCTTAACCCCACAATAACTGTAACCTTAGTGGGATCTACCAGCAAGCCCTCCTTACATATGATATGCCCCAATAAATTCTTAAAGGGTGTAGCAAACACACATTTCTTAATGTTGAGGGATATCCTCAACTGTCTACACCTCTCAAACATTAACCTCAAATTGTCACAATGGTCTTTAACCAGACCATATATTGTCCAGACATCTAAATAACCTTGAATAAATTTATGGATGAAGTTCTAGAATGCTTGCACCACTATGTGCAAAAAGACATGTGGCGCATTCTTCAACCCAAAGGGCATGACCGTATATGCAAAACTTCCCCACTCGGTGGTGAAAGTTGTCTTTTCATGGTCTTCCTTTGCAATCTGGACTTGGTGGTACCCTAAAAATCCATCCGTAAAGGAATAGATTTCATGCCCAGTGACTCCTTCCAAAATTTCTTCAATGAAGGGGGTCAGAAATGGATCAATGACACAAACTAGCATTCAATTCCCTATAATCCACACAAATTCTAATCCACCCATCCTTCTTGATGCTGATTACCATCAGACTTATCCACTCTGATTCTTTCACTGCCTCAATGATCCCAGAAGATATCATTTTTTCTATCTCCTCCCTGACCTTTACGTAGAAGTTGGGATTCATTCGGTAGGGCCTTTTCCTAACCAGATGTGCACACATCCTTCAACTTTATCTTCATATCCCCCAAGGAATGGTGAACGCCTTTGAGCTCATGATACCCGTGTGGAAATAAATCCTCAAATTCATGCAGTATATCAATGATTTTTGATACTTCCTTCTCTGTCCAGTAATCCCCAATAATAGCTTCCTTAGGTCCTTCTTCTGAACTGATGTTAAATTTCTTCATCTTTAAAGGCTCATGGTAGGAATGCATGCAAGCATCTGCACTGTCCACTACCTCACACATCCCTACAGAATGGCTATCATCTAATCATTCTGATTCCTTTACATCAATCACATATACCAACTTTCCCTTCTCTTTTTTTAAACACGCGTGCTCAAAGGGCACTGTAACTCTTCTGTTTCCTTTTCTTCTTCAAAATGTGCCTCCAATCTTGGTTCATGTAGTAATTCCAACAACCTATCTTCTGTCCTGGCACTGTCCCCCATGGTAAGGCACTTGATACCCTGCAAGGCCTTATCAATCGATGGCTTGGTACTCTGATATTAAAAGGTTTGAATAAGGTCAGCCATGAGTTCTTGCCAATTCCTTGTCTGGTGGTGTGTCTCCAAATGAATGTACCATGCATGTGCGTAACCTTGCAGTGTAGAATACAACTTGTGCACCCATAGGGATGGTGGAAAAGCTTCTTGTGCCTTCTCTCCAGACCCATTCACACTCCCAGGATATGGAAAGAGGTGGGATCCTTCCCATGGTACTCCTTGATGATGGTGGATAAATTTCTCCTAGAAAATCTGACAGAGAGAAATTATTACCTCACGCCACTCTAAAAGGATCTCTTGATGTGTGGCCCATAACCGAGCTACTGTGCCAAACAAGATATAACTTAACATCTCTCTCCATTCCTTCTCATCCTTCCACTAAGCTTCTACCTCTTGTAGAAAGATCTCAGGGAAGGATCCTCCTGAATACTTCGGTAGTTATGATTTCTCAATACCATCTTCCTAAGATCTATTGTGTTACAAATTGGTCAATTTGAGTCACTAATTGAGTACAAATTAACAAGTGGGATTCCATTACTTCCCAATCACCATCCCAGTCTGGGTATCTAACACTCAACATAAAACATGATTCATGGTTCACTTCTCAAGATGCATCTCGGGACTGTTGAATTAGCCAATCTTCTTGTCTTACACTTTACAAACCAATAATTATAGGAATGAAAGAATCAATAAGGAATGCTTAGAAATTAACCTATCAATGTATATTGATAGCTAGGAACATACCAAATTTAACTGAATAAAGGTCCCTCTATTATTGGATCACTAGATAACACTCCCAAGTGCCTTCTGGTAGAGGTCACTTGAATCAGATGTTCACTTCAATCAAAACATTAGGCCAACTGAATGTAATTCCCAAAATGTCCACAATTTGCACCATCGATTTAGAGCAGAAAAACTTGCAAGTTTATCCACCGTTTCAGTATCTATTGAAGGGGTATAGATTCCATTGAGTTCCAAATCTAGATTGCTTTGAGTTGGTTTGAGCAGCCTAAAAACAAATCAATGTGATTGCGTAAATGAGGAATCTTCTCTACTTCGGCTCAAAACTCCTTGTCTCTCTCCCTATGAGAATAATTACTTGGAAATTTCTTTAATGTCTGCCCGATGTCAAGTGTGGTAACTAAGGAGCTTTTCCACCTTGACTCTATCCATACGCATGTTGAAGATGTCATCTGTGGCTTCTACAGACTAGGAGGCATACCTTAACCTCCGTAAGACCTTGGATGTAGAATCCAAATTAGCGCTAATCAAAATTCAAAATTACCATCCTCCTCTGTTGATAAGATGCATGAACATTGACTTGAGTAGACTGCCAAGGCCTGAGAGGTCAAATTCATAAGTCTGAGTATGCATGTTAAAAGAAAATCAATAAGAAATTATATCAATTTGATTCTACGCCGAGGGATGAGTACTTCCATTCATCAGAGTGGGGCTAAGATAGATGAAGGCAATAAAGACACCTGAGACCAGAAAGTACCAAGATCCATGCACGTGTTTAGCATACCAACTTGGTAGAGGAGTAGATGGACACAATGAAAACAATAGAGTTTCTTCTTCACATGATGTAATCATGCTCCATAGGATGAGGAATACACCAAAGACCATGGAGGATGATCAAGGTTCCTATAAAATAGGAGGTATAGCAAAACATAACCTTCCTGTACAAAAGATTAGATATGGAGGTGGCAGCGAGAGAACACATATAAAATGCTCGAACCAATTAGATGAAGAGGTTGCATGACCATATTAGATTCCTAGAAAAGCAAATGACATAACATCTCCCTTCATTCCTTCTCATCCTTCCACTGAGATTCTACCTCCTATAAAAAGATCTCAAGGAAACAGAACCTTCTAAATACTTAGGTAGTTATTTTCTACATCACAAAAGGAAGGAACTATATGCGCACCTTTATTACCTTTGTCACCGACCCTCTAAACTGTCATCCCATTAATTCATAATTTCCATGTGCCCAATTCTCACATGCCAGACTAGTGGTATCACTTACTTATCAAGCATATTCGAACTGGATAACCCCATTAGTAGGGTGTATCATCTTAGGGTCTTTGATTGAGTGCACATAAATCTTATCCAGAACTTCTTATCCCAATGGTTCAATATAGGGTGTCTACTTTCCATCAACCAGGGGTATAATGACCCATTTCTTTTTTTTCTTGAAGCTGATGTACCCTTTGTTGAACCAAAGGTCCGCATTGTTTTTGTAACACCAAGGATGCCCAAGTAGTGCTGGGAAATTGTCTGCCTTGGCGAGCATCAAGACTTCGAAGTCCCCAGTAAACTTGGGCCCCTGGATAGGGATATCTGCCTCCTTCAAGAAACTGATGGGAATTACCTTAGTCTTGTTTTCCATATACAACACACTCAAATATGGCTATAATGCAGGTCTTCCCATCTGATGCCATGCATCTAAGGTTAGAACATTAACATCTGTGCTTTTGTTAATGAGGATATTGCTGAGGAGCCATCCATCTACAACTACATTCAATGTAATCTCCTTGTCATAGTCGATGCTATGAGGGGGAAGGTTCTCGTGCAAGACCTATCTCTCGCGCTCTTCTCCAGCACACGGTACCTTCTCTCTCAACCAGGATCCTAACAAGGGAATGATATTCTCCTACCTTAGCATTTACACACCTCCTTGACCTCATCCAGGTCATCCTTTTGTGCCTCGACTCTCCTTCCTTGTTCCTCCCTCCTAGATTGCTCCTTTAGACATTGGATCTCCCATTGTAAGCTCTGAATAACATCCATGGTGTCCTGATATATCTCCTTTTGATGCGTGGGGTCTGGATACTTTCCATGAATGACCTCCTCCCTTGAAACCATGGTTTTCTATCTTGGTACCTCTCTTGCGTGTGTGGCTTCTGCCCTTGTTGTTACTAAGATAGGCTCTAAACCTTCATCCCGTGTTACCCGGGGCATCCACTGTATGTTTTCCTTCTTAATAATGACCATTGCAGTGCCCTTGTCCTTCCAGTGCTTTTGATTCATATGCTCAAATAATTCTAGGCACTCCTCATACTTATGCTTCTTTCCACACCATGAGCACTGCAACAGGTCTGGGCACTCATGTTTGTAATGTTCTATAGATCCACAGTTGAAACAGGTTCTGTGTGGGAACTCACTCCTTCCTCCTTCCATGGTTACCTCAACCATAGAATCCTCCTCGAAAACCTCTTCCATGCGTGCCTCCATTTGTGCACTCCTCATAACAATGATCATTATCCTTAGAACCACTGACAACACTGGTTTGGCACACCCCATGATCAATGGCCTCATGGATCTAATCAATGAGCCTACAGTCCTTAGTGTCATGGGTTATAGAGGTGTAAATTTTATAGTAACAAGATACATTCTTCCTGATCGTGGACTATAGCAGGGGGCATCTACTTGCATCATGGTCCCCATGAAAAATTTCACAATCCACTATCAAAGCACGTACTGTCCTCTGAGGGCATTTATCCTTAACGTGTCCCTCTATTTCACAATTTGTGCACCACAAACTACTACGGGTCTTATGGGCTATGTTCACATATAATTTTTCCAACTGTTTTGCCATAACAAAAATCTTAGCCTCCAAGAATGGGCTAATGCTAGTATCAATACTACCAATAGCCTCGGTGCGTAAGGTAACTTCTAATGCTTTGCGTGGGTCTGTAAAATTTTTATTAGACAAGGCCCTTCTAAAAGGGGTGATCAATCCTCCAAAAACCCACTGTGCATACTGAGAAGGATGGATATCATATGATAATTTAGATAAGAGGGTTTTAAAGCATGCATCATACTCCCACACACTCTCTGCCATTCCTTATTGAATCTCCTTCAAAGCACTGATGCTCTTCTACTCAAACTCAGGGATGTGGAACTCTAATAAGAATTTATTCTTTAAGGTAGTATAGTCCACCACCATTTGATGAGGGTTGTACTTCCTATACCAGCTATGTGCATGCCCTTGTAACATCATTGCAAACTGACTAGCCTTTCATTCTAGGGTTGTGACACCCTTCACGTGCCATAGCAGTTCACACTTATGAACATGTTCCACAACATCCTCAATGCCCTTGTAAATTGGCAAATGCAGAGACATTTCAAAGAATACTTGAGGTGGTGGCTGGGTCCCTATCCTCCCGAGCCTAAGCCTTAGTTCCCTCTGGTGTTTCCTCCACCACCTGATCCACTAGGTCCACTGGGTCATGTGCCTCCAAATCCACCAAATCCATCAAAACCACTAGGTCCAATAGGGCCTGTAGGAGCTGTTCCAAGTGCCCCCACGGTCCCACTGAAATGTGCGATGATGATCTGTGATAGCACTCTACTACCACTACTTTATCCTGCGCCACTCCCTGATGTGAGACCAAAATCTTGTACACTCACTCCTTTTCTAAAGACCCCTCCAAATAGTGGAATATGTGCAGCCATAGAAAAAGGGAATGTAAAATTGTATCTCCTAGGCGTGGATCTGTCTCTTCCACCAATATCAATTGGGTCAATAACAGTTCTTCTTGGTTCAGGAAATCCAAGTGCCAGGGCTCAGTCACTGGGTGGGTTAAGATATACGCCAATGACTCTCCTTTCTTCGTGTGACAAACTCTCACTAGAATTCAAAAGGGTCTCCTTCACACACTTGCCAAGATGGGGTAGCATAGACTACTCAGGTTCCATGTCCTCTGCGTGAACCTCAACTCCTTCCTGCAACGTTTATCTCCATAGATCCATCACACTAGTAGCTTCGCATCATCTAGCAGTCTCCTTTTCACACACTTCACTATACTTGAGCTGTCTCTCTTCCCTTTCCTTCTATTTCATGATATTTGTTATCTTCCTCCACCCAAGTTCCCTTACCCAGTGCTCAAAATGGTTTAGCTGGCCATTGGGAAAGCCTCTAAAATCATGGTAACCATCAATATCTTCATAGCTAGGGGAATAACACGTATAAATGTTCCTTTAGGTTCTCACAGAAATTAAAACTCAGCAACCTCTAGATAAGAATACATGGAAATGGTGTATTCCAGAGTGTAACTAATCAGTACTCTTCTCAACCAATGATCTACAACACGGGTCTACGTCAGATCTACATCCTATAACATTTGGTAGTCTTCTTCGGTCCATACATGTGAACCATTATGCCAACTTGATCTAGATGTATAGGCTAAAATCCATTCATATAGTTTTACTAGGAAGCAATAAAAGAAGGTCTCATATAGATCATGGTAGAGGTTCTCTTCTACCCATCTACGTGCATTAAACTCAAGTCCAGTGTTGTATCTCTAAGAAAATTCATCCTCCATGCTCTTGAACCATGATTCAACAATTTCCAATGTGAACCACTCTGTCATTCCTCATTACATAGATCATGATGTGTGTTATATCCCAGTACAACTTTGAAAAGAGGTCCCAACAACGGAACCAAGATTTAGTCATTTTTACTCCTATCACAAAAGGAAGGAACCCCATGCACATCGGCCTATCACCTAGAAAGGATTTGAGCACTCACTCGAGGCATGCGTGGGTACTGAGTCTCTATTTTATGTGATTTTAGCGGAAAGCATCATCTATGATTAGTGTAATAGTTTCTTAGGAGGGAAGTTTAAGACAAACAAGAATCATAGGGCTCAAAACGGCCTCTATATCCTTGTAGTCACTTCAGACCGAGTGCTTTAACAGAATCCAAAACACGCATTATAAAAGAAAGAATTATACAAGCATTCATTCATAGAATGGAAGGAAAGGGAACCCATATGACAGAAAAGTACATTAAAACCATTGATATCCATGTCCATTTGTAATAGGAAACCTCATTATATACATTGATTCATTACAAAGAGTCACAGAGAGTAGACCACTGTCAGGGATATCTTTGGACATATGTAACTAAGCTAACAGAAAAAGAAAAATTACAACTCCATGCTTAGTGCATTCTTTCCTAAATACAAATATCCACTCACAGTAATTCTGCAAAGCTCCGCTCACTCTCTAACCAGCTATACCTTGTACTTCTTCTCCTTCCTTTTACTCTGCAGGAACTTGTATTTATAATTATCCTACACAACTAACTCACCTTCCAACATCCTCAGATCTGGTGCCAAGTGTTGAATGCAGTCCATGTGAGCATGCTTCTTCAAGCCTGAGATTTCCACTTTACCTCATGATGTTCTTCTAGAATATTCCATCCAGGGAATGCTCTTTCTTGGGCCAGCCTATCGCCAGGCTGGCATCTTATCCACATGTAACCGATCAATATTTTTACGTGTCTTTCCCTAGGTACCCAAATTGACTAAGTCTCGAGCCTCCTTTCACACGTCGTGCATGCTATGTGCTTCCCTAATCCTTTCTCTCATGTTATTTTTCCTTGCGCACCTTTTCATAACTGGGACCCTGAATGCTCACGCATCTTCATACTTGGTTAAGATTATAGGGGTCCAACACTTTTTTAGTTTTAGTGTATAAATATTTTAATTATTTAGAATAGAAGCAAACTGTTGTTTGTGATTGTAATATTTCAGTTTTGTGATTTATTTAGATTAGCTTCCTTTCAACAATAGTATAGATTATTAGTTACATTCAGTTTACATGGACACTTTAGACTAGTTTAGCACTTAGATCAAAGTTACGTAAACAAACCATAGGGAATTCATGCCACCCTTTCATAGCCTCTAAATCTCCCCTTTGTCAACTCGAGTACTAAGAGATCACACTTCTAGATATTAGTCAATGATCCTCTTATAGTTAGCAATACACATTCAACATCGGCTGCTCTGACATGACCTCCAGGGGTTGAGTGTGTTTGAATATCACGTGTTCATTTTCATCCGTACAAATTGGTGAATCCGAAGTGAAGGATTAATTCCTTCTTGTTTCCTTTTCTTTCATTTTTATTAACTCACCTCTCCATTTCTTACCCTATTTTGGTAGGTCTTTCATACTTTCTAAAATATGTCTAGAAGAGAGTTTGGTGGGCCATTTGGCTCTGATAGATATTAAAACAACATTTAACCACAACAACCCCCTTCTCTTTCAAGGTGGGGTGATAATTACACAAACAACATCCAAACCTCCCCTAGTTACACTTCAAGCCCCGTTAGCTATGTAAGGATGGAGGAGGTTGATCAATTGTTAGACATGCAATATGGTCAACCCAATGCAAACCACATTGTTGTCACAAATGGAATAGGTTCTTACCATTGGGTCTTTTCAAGACCTCACAGTTCCCTGCAATTAATAGAGGATGATATATTTACACAAATAGGTAATCCTCTTCGTAAGATAGATGAGTCTTTGGATAGAATGAAGGCTTCAGCCTCTGAGATTTCAAATACCTATCCTAAAATTCTTACATCTAAGGAAGACATGAATTATAACACTAAATAATTCATGACAAGGTATCATGAGAATTCTCAACCAAACCCTACACCACAGAAACCTCGACAAGGGACTCAATCCTCTCCCAACGATCTTATTTCTACTTTAGAAGGGAGGATTAGAGAACTAGAAAGTTCCTAGACTTCACAAGCAACACATGTAGTAGGGAAGAACACATGATATCTAGTTTATAACAAAGGATACATCCCTTCCAATGAGAAACCAACACAATATCCCATACAACAAGGTTATCTGATTCATTCAAATCGAGGTGATCTTCTCACAGGGTTAGAAAAACTAGGGATGGGTCCTCATCCTTCTCAAGCTTATCCTATGCAAGGGCTAGCTCGAAGTGCACTCTCAAATTCTACCACAATAGGTAATGCGAGGTTCCCTGGTTTTACACCCACTAGTCCATATCCTAGAGCTATCCCACCTTACATGTATATGTATTCAAAAACTCCCTAGATGGACCCATATACCATTCCTACTCCCTACATGGCATATCAAGGGACCCCATATGTTCCTGTTAACACTTATAACACAACTTATCCAACTCCTTCTCCTTCACCTCCTCATCAAGGATCTTCAATGCTGGAATCTTATGCAATGGGCACATACACTGAGTACTTAAAAGAGCCTCTTGAATTCACCATACATGGTTTCATGCTTCCACACCCATTTCCAAACCTTCCAAAATTTAAGGGAGAAGGAGACCCGAATGCTCATATCAAGGTCTATGCTAATGCTATCAGGGAATTGCTTCCTTGGGATGCTATAGTTGCTAAGATATTTCCAAATACTCTTGAAGGAATCACACTGGATTGGTATTACCATATTACGGAAGCTTCAATACATTCCAAGAACATTGGTCTTCCAAACAACGGAAAAAATAACAATAACAACAACTTGGGGAATCAAAGAGGCCCTAACACTATGTCTTCTGTCAACATGGTCAATGTAAATCATTCACAAAAAAAAAAAAAATCAAACGCAGGGCCCAAAACAATATCAAATCTTTGTCCAAGGGGCAACGAATCATGGTCATAACAACCAATTTCAAAACTAAAATTGAGGCTATAATCAACAATAGTAAGATGCTTATCAAAGACCAAGAGATTATGACCCTAACCTATACTATGGTTTCCATAAGGTTTGAGGTCATGATGATAGGACTTGTCGCAATTGCAACAAATTTATGCAAAGACTTCCCAAAAACCAAAGGCAGCTCTTTATAGACATGTTCCTAGAAAATCCTAAAACAAACTCGTAATCTGACTATACAGGACTTGTAGCTCATCAGAATGCTAATGTGAGCATATTTTGAGATCTACTCCCTACACATCCTGAAGACTTCAAGGTGAATTCACAAAACAAAAACAAAGGAATTCTTATAAGAAATAATGACCATGAAGCCTCAACTTCCAATAACTCTCGGGTCACTCCTAACCTTGGTTGAATGATAACACAAAAATATTGGGATTAGTTGAGCTAGAGGTTGAGCGTGAAATTAATGAAAAAACTCATATGAAGGAGTATGGTTCACAACCCCTTCCCACTCTTTCCTTCCCATAGGATGAAATTCCTACAATTACAAATCCAGTAGGATCCTATGATTTAATATCAGATTTTAACAATACCTTATCTCAAATTTTGTTTCTAGATTTGCTAAAGAATTCACCTACGCATCATTCTGCATTGCTCAATGCACTAGTTTTTGGTCATTTAATCCATGTTATGCCACCTCCTAGAGCTCCAAAATATCATATTGAATTTGACATACATCCTCCAAGAAAAAATGATAGGGATATTGGGTTTGTTTTCGATATAGACAAGATGCCATCTAACATTGAAATTTCCTAAAGAGGTGATCCTGCCTTATTTTTACAAGTCCGGGTTTATAAAAATTACATTAAGAGAGCCATGATTGATGACGGAGCTCATGTAAATGTGGTTCCCTTCTCTTTCTTATAGAAGTTGGGATATGGAGACACAAATTTCTTCTCTACAAGAAACACATTACGTGGGTATGAAAGTCTTATAGCGACCTCAATTAGAACCATAGTTCTTCCAGTTACACTTCATCCAAAAACCATCTTGACAGAGTTTTACATTATTGACAGGGAAAAAGGTTACAACATGATCCTAGGGAGACCTTGGATTCATCAAATGAAGGCTATCCCCTCTACCCTGTTCTAGGAGATTAGATTCCTCCATTTAGGGAAGGTCTTCATTTCTTAAGGGGATCCTAAGCCCTTCGATATACACTTAGAAAACATCAAGAAGAAGAAAGGAGTCCATACGGAGTATGAACTTCCTACAAATCAATTGGATAAACCACCTCCAATAAAAGAGTTAGTCCCAGTCACCCCATAGGTTCCAAAGGTTGAATTCATTGACCCAAAAACATTCAAGGTGGAAAAAATAGATAAGGTTAAATCAATATCTATGGAAAAAATGTCCAGTAAAACCACAACAGGAATTTTGAAACTCTTAGAGAGTGACAATCCAATCTTCCTTCCATTAGAACCACAGGGAATGGGTAGTCTTCTCAGTTTAGAATATCTTCCCTTTGATTACTTAGGCCTAGGTGTGAATATGATAGAATCAAAAAATGAAGAAGGGAAATTTGAGATTGAAATAATGCCCATCAAAACCATCTCTAGGGGTTGTTCTGTTCTAAACCCCGGTTTCAACCCATGTGCGTTTGAAACTATGTTTTCCATATCCATGGGACAAGACCTCATCATTCAAAAATTGTCACAAATAAACAAAACACTCCACATGGGAAACAAGGCCGAGCAACATAGTCAAGCTCACCCATACATCATGTCTCAAGAATGTGATAAAGAGGTGTATGAATGCCTCTTTCAAAAAAATTATTTTAATGATTGGACATATACACTTCCAGGAAAGGGTTGTAATTTTAAACCCAGAATGGTAGGAACTTGTCAAGAGAACAATTTTTTTGAGGATAATGGTTCTCCGTTGTGTACTTTTAGGGGTGAATAATTTTATATTCATCAACTTTCTTCACCTTAGACATCATGACAAGTAGTTTCACTTTCATTTTCATATGTATATTACTACAACTGCATTGCATTTTCATTCGTCAGTTCATTTCATGAATATTTCAAGAGATATCATTTGAAATGAAGATTCATGGTGTCACATTTATCCTGTGAAAAACTCTTTGGAAATAAGAACATACTAAATTTTTTTTCTAGATAAGTAATTCAAATGTAAATCCACAGAAAATTTTATTTTTACACATTTCTTTTCCCTACCAACCTTCGATGTTGAGCCTGCTTCTCTTACTAGTGACATAGGGTTGGGAAAGGAGGGAAATTCCCTTACTTACCTATTCCTTATCCTTGGTGATGAGACCATGCTTCTTCTTGGTAGCATGGGACACATAGTAGGGGGTTTTGTTGATAAACTTGAAAGTTACAAATAATTTGCTAAAAAATTGTGAGTTCATAAGTAAAAAAAAAAGTGAGTTAGATGTCCAAAATTCCAAAAGAGTTTAAAACCTCAAAACCAGATTTTTTCAACCAAGTGTCCATATATGGATCTAAGTATAGATAAAATAGAAATTAAATCACACTCTAAGCTATGAGGTCACTTGAGTAGTGTCTCAATTTGGTCTTGTCAAACCATTGTCTTTCCCTCATCATTACCATTCAATAAAATTTCTTAACTTGTGCCCTTTCTGGCTCTCAGTGTTGAGCCCTCACATCCTACTAGTTGTATGGGGTTGGGAGTGGGGAAAGTACATTCACTTATCATGTCATTGCATCACCACATTTTTCCAAAAATATATGAAGTATGGAATATTTCTTAAAGAAAGATAAAGTTCAACATCACATTGTGTTCGCATTATCATATATCAACTTTGCAAAGGAAAAATAAATATATCGTTCTATTATCATTCATACCCACTGCATACATCATGGAAAGCATAGAAAAATTGAAATTCTAAACATCTAAGAGTACACATGTGAATCAAATCATCAATAGGAGTCAACTCTATGCAAGTAATAACCAATCCAATATATATATATATATATATATATATATATATATATATATATATATATATGTACATGTCATGGTGTGTCATAGTTTTATACAATGCCATCACACACTAGGTGTGGTCAAAACACTCACAATGAGCACAAACTATCAAAACAAAATTTACGTGTCATAAAATGGAGACTAAGCAATAAAGGCACTCTGCCTATTTGCCTTTTTGAGGCCCTTTATGACTGCTTTAGTTACAAATTTCTTAGGATTTCTTCTCAAAAGTATTCAAACAACAAAGGGCCAAGCCTAATACAAAATACCATTCCAATTCAACCATGCTCGAAAACAAAAATGGTCAGCGTGGACCTGGAACTCAAAAATCACCAAGTCGATATGTACAAAAGGATTTGAAAATGAATTTGTTTAGATATATATATATATATATATATATATATGTTGTTATAACTTTGTTTTGAGTGCATATGTTTGCAAAGTTGGAGCTTTGGTGCAAACATATTCCTATTTCCCCACTCAAATGGTAAGTCCTCTTGTCATTTTAATTTAGTGTTTATTTTTCAATATTTTATCTATTTGCACTTGAGTCTTCTTTTTATCTTATAGGTAGTGGGAGTTTTGGCGGTGACATTTTGACACATGGGCGTGTCAGGTATAGCTTCTAACTCTCCATTTCGGGATCTCCATACCCAGACTCTATGTTTTACTCCTTTTCATGGATGAGATGCTTCTCCAAGGGGACAAAATGTACATGCCCAAAATTTCACATGCTACATTGTCAGGAAAATGGTTACAAAAATCCCCAATGATGATTCAAAATTGTTTCAAGAAGGTTTTTGAGATCCAAAACACATTCACAGTGTATATTTGTAGCCAAGATGGACTTACTTAACTTTTCCATGCATTTTCCATCTCTTTGCCTCTTTTGGTGTTGGTTTTGGCCTTCAGTACCATGATCGCTGCCCTACCTAGGCACTGGTTCTCAAACCCCTGTCTAGGTAGGGCAACAGTCATGAAACCACTACCCTACATAGGGCAGTGGTCCTACCTACTTTTTCTAGATTCTTCATGCGTGTTTTGACATGCAATGATTCACTTAATTTTGATTTTAGAACACATACGTGAGCCAAATTGGATAAAAATAGCTTTGTTTGCTTGTTTATCCTTTATCCTTCTATTTTAAATAAGATTTAATTAGTTGGAACTTCCTCTTCTTGCCTTTTTCATGAAGTAACCTCCTAGCCTCCATTCCTATATATTCCATGCTTGTATTCAAGTAAAAGGCTTGAGAATTCTGTGTATCTCGTATTGTATTGCTACTATGATCTTGATAGGAATTGCATAGCCAAGCTCTAATCTCTTGTGTTATCTCTCTTCTACCTGCATAACATCCATACTGCCATCAAGATGCCATTGCTCAAGTGCCATCCTCTTGCTGTTGTTCTTGCATTCCCAATCTCTTGGACTCACATGAACACTCAGAGATAGAAAGGAACATACCGAGGGGAAAAATTACTACACAACTAGATTTACCTCTATTCAATGAATTCTAAGTTGGATTTGTTGTTTTATTTCCTTCATTCTTATAATTTATCATTGTTACATTGCATCAAATAGAGTAGAAATCAATTTCTTTTCATTTACAAGTAGTTAGTTAATTTTCAAGATGGTTTGAATCTTTCATAGCTATCCTTGGTGATGGATCCTCTTCTTCCCATTCCTGTAGACCTGATGGAGAGAATATTTGTAGGAGGTTGTCTACACATTATAGATCATTTGAAAAAGTTCTATTTTTAAGTTAGTTTAGTTTCCATACACTTAGCATAGGTGAATACCCACAAGAAGTTATCTCACTTGTTTAGTTTTAGTTTAGAAATATTTTAATTATTTAGAATAAAAGAAAATTGTTAATTGTGATTGTAATATTTCAGTTTTGTGATTTGTTTAGATTAGTTTCCTTTCATCAGTATCATATATTATTAGTTTCATTCAGTTTACATGGACACTTTAGACTATTTTAGCACTTAGATCCAAGTTACGTAAACAAACCATAGGGAATTCACGCTACCCATTCATAGCCCCTAAATCTCCCCTTTTTCTACTCGGATACTAAGAGATCACACTACCAGATCTTAGTCACTAATCCTCTTATAGCGAGAAATACACATTCAACATCGGCTGCTCCAACATGACCTCAGGGTGTCGAGTGCGGGTGAAGATCAAGTGTTCATTTTCATCCATATAGTATCCACAAGAGGATCTTCAATATTATTATTTTTTGTAGCAGTGGAGGCATGAGATCCTTTTTTATACTTAGAACAGGTGAATAATACACATGAAAAACTAGGTGCTTATTTATCATCATCTTTATTTCCTCCATAACATTCGTACAATCTGATTTGTGCATCATTCTCTACTTTTTCGATCTCTAGGAAATCATTGTCTTGTTCAAATCCTTCTTCATATTCTTGAGTCTTGAAAATTGCATTGATAGGTAAAGACTCTAAGGTAAGACTTTGGGGTGATCCTACAATATTATTTATGTTATGAATTTGATGGGATCCTCATTGTAAAACTTTCCTCTTCAACATTGTCACTTCATTTACCAATTTTTGTAAAGACGGATTTTTTATTTTATCTTTGGGATGTTGGGTCTTATCCTTTGAAGGATTCTGGATATTTCTGATTATGATGAGGTCATATTCTACTTTGATGGAATTTTTTTGAGCTTCTTTCAAAGTTCTAGGTTGATACCTTCTGATAATGAACCCAACCTCAGGTAGTTGAGAATTTATTAAGAATATTTTTACATTGTCATCTGAGGGCATAACTGTGAGAGGTATCCTTTTGAACAACCTATTGTAACTAGCTACAATATCACTCATGGTTTCATTTGATTACTTCCTCATTTGTACCAATTTCACTAATAGTTCTTGACAGTCTTTAGTGGACTTAAATCTATCTTTGAAACAAGTCTTGATATCATCCAAACTAGCAGTTGGTCTAGCAGATAGGAGGTAGAACCACTATGTTATTTTATGTTGTAAGGATTATAAAAATAATATGATGGAATCATCTTCATGTTCAACTCCTAACACATCACAGGAGATGATGGATATGGCTACATGTTCCTTTATAAGTTATGAGCCATCTCCCCTGAATTTAGGAAATATTTTTCTCAAACTGCTTGGCAGTTCATGAATAGGTTGTGGGAGGGAAAGTGGGCCCATGTTCGTGCCCCATGGCACAATGGGCTAGGGTATTTATCTTTCTTTGTCCACCATTATTTATTCTACTTAAGATTCATCTTCCACTTCTTAAAAATTTTCTCCCAATTCTTCTTCTGTTCTTATTCTCCTTCATTATGGAATGCAATGTTCAATGGTGGCTGAAAGGCATGAAAAAATAAGATTTTTAGGGGGAGTATCAACAGGAGTTTGGATAGGATTACTAGATTAACCACTTGAATAATCAGATGGATAGGAAGTTTGAGAGAAGTAATACGGATTATCTCTAATTTGTTCTCGTGGATTTTGCGAAGCTTCAAAAGTGGTATTAATAATTCCTCTCAACCTGTTCAACTTGGTATATCTCCTTTCAAGTATCTTTGGGAAAATATTGTAATGAGAATATGAAAGGACACTGTGGAATGTGAAGGGATATTCATAGGAATCAACAATATGTTTTTAGCAATGGGTTTTAATTTTTTTTTTGTTTGTTTTTTCAGTTTTTTTTTTTTGGATTTTTAGATATATATACTTTTAAGGATTTTGTGGTTCATATTTTGGGTGAAGAATATCCTAATTCTTCCCCATGGTGGGTGCCAAAAAATTTTGGTGAGAAAATTTGTCAGGTCGACAAATTGGTGGATATCCGCTAATGCTCTAGGACTTTAGGTCCATTTTCTTGAATGGTTCAAATTCATTTATGAATGAAAATAAAAGTTTTGGGTAACCTAGAGGTCATGGATCCAACAAGAACACTACATTGAACCTACAGAAAAATATTGTAATTTATTGCAAGGGAGGAATTTTCTGAGTAGGTGGGAAATAGTAAAGGGTCGATTAATATTGCAGGTAGAAAATAAGATTCCTACAAAGATTAATCAGAGCACATCATCACACATAATCAGAAAAAATAAAAATTAATAACATCAAGGAAGCATATAATTTTGAATACAAATTCCCATTAATTCCCTCATAAAAAAGTGTAAAATCCTTTCTTCTTCATTGATACTTTGGAAAAAATGTACAAAGAGGAGAATGAAAGAACATAGAGGAAGGAAAATAGAGGACATTTTCTATCTCTTTTTCTTTTTACAAGTATTTACTTGCTCTAGAGCATACAAAATTGACAACCCTTAATAATGGGTAGTTCATTACAATCTATAGATTCAGAGAAGACTCTTCACTTACCCCCCACATGAATTTCATTTCTCCTCAGGGACATGTGAATTTTTGAATCCTTTAGGAATGAAAATAAGTCATATTTTATTAATTGAGGGTTCCTTATTACAATATCAACCATAGTCACATTTAAATTATTATGAAAAAATTTGTGATTTCTCACAATGAAGAATTAGTGAGGGTATGGAGAAGAGGAGAAAGAAGGGAGAGAAAAGTGAAATAATAATCTAAAGCATGGATGTGGAATACTTAGTCTTCAATGAGAATATTCTTCGAGGAAGTGGAAGATGGATACTGACCATTGATGACCCTCTACACTCAACTACACTGATGGAAAGCTTCTATGAAGTTCACCTTAAACACTTTACATCTTAGTTCTACATACTGTGATGTGAGATGATGTTTCCAGGATGCTTATGAAGTTCTTATTTCTATTTTTGAGCTATGAGATCATCCCACAATCCTATGGAGAGTCCAATAAGAATAAATATGAGTGAAAATGGAGTTTTCTACAACTTTATGCACCCAAAATGAATACTTTCTATTTTTAGTAGGTAGGACTAGGCCCTACTATTTTGGGACATCACATATTATGCTCAAATATGACTTTATTAACCTTTAAGAACACTCCATCCTCTTCTGTTGATGATTCATTGCTATTTTAGAAACTTTATATGATGCAAATCTAAATAATAATTCAAACAACACACAAGTTTAATTAGCTTAAAACTTCCAAAACAACAGTCTTCTTGACAACAAACTCACTCTTCCTAGGCTAAAATGCTTCCTTAAAGAGTCAAAATTGACCTTAATAAAATATTTGGATATATATTATTATTTATCCCTATTAAAAATTCTTATATGAGGTTAAATAAACCTTTAAATTGGAACGATGTGGAAGGAATAATCAGTTTAAGTCCATTTTTGTCAAAATTGTCTCTAAAGGCTTCTCAAGCCAAACACTCTAGTGAGTTCATGAATACAACAAACTAGAGATGCCCAAGATCAACTATATACTTTTTCTAATAACATTTATCCTTGTTGATGTGTGGATTAAATTTCATAGGCCTTCTCTATCCCTAAACCTTTCTTCTTCACTTATACCTCTCTTCCTATTATAAACTCTTATCAGTCTTGTTACCACTTTTTACTCCCTTATATTTATCCCTAGAGACTCAATATAGGAAGTAATGACACTTTTGAATACCCATTTGGGTTTTATATCTTTTTGAAAAGTCTGAAGTTAGGTTTCTTTGTAAAATATCCCTCAAAATACATTATTTCACTTACAAATTTGGCCTTCTAAGGTTCTGTTAGTTTTTGTAGCTTGACTGTCATAGATTTTTATTGAATGATAGATCCTTGACACATAAAGTGTTTGAAATACCATTATTAATTTTTTTATATTATATGTTGTAACTCTTAAGACCCAATTATCTATAATACTCCTTCCATCTTCAAATTTACCTATGTCCTCTCTTTTAACAATATAGCCTACATGTATCCAAGAGGACTGTCACACAAAATGAATCCTTAAAGAGAGATCTTCATCTAAAACTTCATGCACCTATTAGGGAAATTAATTTAGATTAAAATTAACAAATTTTGAGCTCTATGATAACCATTTAATCCATCAAACAACTTAACCTCCCCAAACCCAACCTAGGGTTTCTATATGAGCATGACAATGGAAAATTTTCAACACTAATCACTAGAAACAAATTAAAGATCTATACTTCTTTCCTAGGGTTTGTAAAATATTCTTCTTATAAAATTACCAATAAGGGTCCTTTTTATATTTTATTGTGTAATCCATCCAACTTTCCCTCTACTTTGCCTCCTCAGACAGGGAGGTCTAGTTTCCACACTTTTCAACTTTTAACTCCAATGTTAAGATATTTAGGGATTAATTTGTCCACACATACCTTTTCAAAGAATTCCCAATCCTATATCTTGCAACTCTCCACATAATACTTTACAATTTGTTCCCTTTTCATCTAGTTAGGCTCCAATTTGCTCTTCTATAGATCTATACAATCCAACTAGGATTGTATCTATGCTTAAATAGTAAGATCATATAAAAACAATGAACATTCATCAAAAAATAATTCTTATTAATCACAATACCAACCTAATATATGCATATGTTCAATAATCTTCAAAATATTGTAAAATATTCATTTCAACTATCATGCAAGAACCATTACAAGTTAATAGAACTGTGTATACATAAAAATATTTCTTTCTCAAACCTCCTTAGACTATTTTTATGATTCTCATTTGAATTGAATGAGGCTGGATTAGTTACAAAATTTTTAATATACATTCATAAGACCTTAAAACTAAATCTTGACCTTTTAAAACCCTTGGTCTTATGAATAATCCATAAAACAACATTATGACCTAGCCTAAGATTCTAAGTCATATACTTCTAAAAGTGCGCGCGCACGTGCGCACACACACACAAGTACTATTGGACTCCTTTAAACATTGAATTATGACACCCTAGAACTCAATAGGTATTATTACATTCTTAACAACTCCTAAAATACATACAAGACATATTAAACTCCAAACTCATGCCAAAATAGCCTTTATATTTCAAATTCACACTTTGAATGGAAAGTATAGAATTTGGATTTGTAAATAAATACACACACCAACCACCTAGGTGACTCATTGTGACCTTATAACCCTAAAAAATGTTTTAAAAAAATTGATGTTAACATCTCCTATTTACATAATCAGGGAGGATGCTCCTACATCATATTTTCAGAAAGTTTCTGTAGTGCCCACTTCCCTTTGACACCTTTTGATGCTTATGATGATACTATGGACTACATTATAGACATTATTATGTTTATATTTAGTATGTTGTTTAGACATTGGATTATGGATTATTGCAGATTTTGACTTGACTATGATGCATGATGATCACTAGAGACACCTCACATGTGGATGATGATATATTATTGGACATGGATATTTTATAGACGTTGTCAGACATGTGATTTTGAATATTATGAATAGATCTAGAAAATGGATATTTTATGATACTGATATAGTTATGGATTAAAAATACAAATGATGTAGTTGTTACTTCGATAATGTTGTGATTCATTATATAGTTGATTTAGTGATTCTATTTGTATCATATTGGATGTTCTGATATGGCCATGAGGCCGAAGGAGGAATTTGTGTTTTGCAGGTTAAAAATCACAACAAACACATAGGGGATCAGAGACCAACCAAAATAGAATTCTAGGTGAATTTGATAAGGTCACCATGAAAACTTGTTTTATTGTGTTGTGTTTTGTCTGGTTAGAGATTCCCATGGGGGGAATCATATTTATATGTGACCATGGGTTGTGTATTTTTGTTGATATGGTTAATGTTTATTTATTGTTGTATGTATTTTATTTGAAATGTGTTCTCTTCTTTTAATTAATTAATTGTGATAGATTGATGTGAGGAGATCATATGTTTAAAATTTAAATAAATTAAATTGGGATATGGAAAGTAATTATTAGAGTTGTTGGTTGTTTGTAATTAATTTGTAAGGGATGTGTAAGATGTGTAAGAGCTTGTGTAAGTCAAATTTTAGAGTATGAAATACTCCACCTCCATGGAAATTCGAATTTGACCTTGGGGGTTGTTTTTGGAGACTTGTGGGACAAGTAAAACTTGTCCCATGCCTCTAAATTTATGTTACCAACCATACTTATGGTTGGGAAAGTGATTGGTGATTTTTAGGCATTTTATTCATCTTGTGCATGTTTTTAATTGCACTTTCTTACATTTTAATTAAATGGTTGTCCCTTGAGGTGTGGGTTTGTTTTGGAGTGTGCAAGTAACTTGTCATTATTCACCCACCTCTTTATTAAGCCTTGGAGTTTGGATTTTGTATTTTATATTGATTTGAGAGGATGTGCGATGTGGCATCCTACATGGATCCACATCATCCTCTTCTTTCCCCCTTCTTTATGTTTCAAACTCTCTTCTTATTTTGGGTTGTTGAACCTTTTTGCATTCTTCCTTGGCGGCACATTTTTCTTGTTGGAGCTCTTGTTTTCGGAGGAAGTTTTGGAGAAAGATTTGCATGTTTGTGAGTTACTTTTTTGGACAGTTTTTTCTTGGCATTTGAATCTTGTTGTTAGGAGCAAAAGTCACCATGGAGAGGTAGGAAGTTACTCTCTTTTTATTGTTGTTATTTTCTTTTGGTGTTGTGTGTATGGAAAATGCTTTGATTTATTTGTTGGCTGGTTGGGTAGACTGCCTTAGGGATGGTGTAGGAGAAGGCTATGAGGAATCCATGTGGGGGGCATAAGGAATGCCATTGGCATCAGAATTTTGTGGAGGGAGTTTGGGTTTGGGATCCACCATGGAAAAAAAATAGCTTTCATTTCCTACTTTGTGGGGGGGGCATAAGGAGGGATTTTTTGGGGGGGCATAAGGAAATGTGTGTGTAATGAATTAATTAGAAGTTTGTTTTTTGTGGGTGCCAAATTCCCAATTGGGAGGCATAAGCAGCTTCCCCCATATGCCTTGCTCCTTTGGCTTGCATGATCAAGATTGAGTTCTATTTGAAATGTTTCTAAATGCAGTTGTGAACTGCTGTTTTTTTTGTGTTGCTTTGTGTTTCAAAAGAAATGTGTATGTGAAAGAATGTGTGTTGTGGAAGCCAGTTGTTGCCATGGTTGAATTGCATCTTTTATTGTATCTTGGTTGGGGCTTAGGAGCCAATGATGAATGAAGGCTTCTCCTTTCATTGGATGTCTTGGTTGGATGGAGAGCATTGCCTTTCCCCCTCTTTTGTTGTGATCTATTTGAAGAAGAAGAAAATGTGCATGTTGTTGTCCTGGAACAAAAGACAAGTGCAGTTTGACAGTCCCTTGTGAAGACATATTTAATTGTAATCCTTTCCCACTTGTTGTGGATGATGTTGTAATATGTATTTAGTGAAGAAAGATGTATGTAAATTGATTATGGAATTAGACATTCAAATTGTAAAAGACATTTAAATTTTGATTCTGTTTATTGGAAAGAAATGAAAATTTTGTCAATTGCATTCAAGGAATGAAAGAATGTAAAGATGTTTCCTTTGTTGAAGTCAATAAAGAATTGCAAGTTGCCTCTCATTGCATTGTGAGTTGAGTTAGAATGTTAAATTGAAAATGGAATCTCTGTTTAATTGCAAAGGAAAGAAAATACGCATGAGAGAATTATATTGCATTGTTTTTTTTGAAATATATGAAATTGAAATCAGAATTGCTTTGAGTATAGAATAGTGGATTCAAGTCATTTAAATGCCTCATATTAGTTTAGAAACTATATACCACATTTAAATGATAAAATTGACATGCAGATTTAAAAGAAATAGATTTCTGTTACACAAACTTAAAACTAACAATTAATTTTAATAAAAATATACAGTTTGGACCTACACACATTAATCAACCTTGGAGATGTTAAAATTTACTATGTTGCTTAAATGAACTTAATCTGACAATAAAATTTAAGAAAACTAACTAACTATTGTAAAATCGAATGAAATCCCTTCCTTAGACGTTTTTCTGTCTATTGTTAGAAAAATACAATTTTGAATCAATTGAATGAATTTAACTTCCTAAACCACTTTAAATATTCCTATATCAATTCTCCATGTCTTTTTGACAAGTTGAGTGAAGGAGGAGATCCGATTTAATCAAATTGAAAAGTTGGAAATTGTCAGTTTGCTAATTAAAAGCCTGCAGATCATTTTTATACAAAAGTGACCCTTTAAACTTCATCAAAAAGTAAATTTTATGTTTTTTGTGCAAAGAGGGCATTGAGAGATTTCCGAAAAGTCCTCGTTTTCTCAAAACCGAGTTTTATGGCTCAAGTTATGGATATTTGAAGTTTTATTTCAATTTGGCATTCAAAAATAAAATAAATCTAACTGTTTAGTTTAATTTTGACTTTGAAAAATTTTCCACAAAAAGTCTGCGGGCCCCGCCATCCTACAACCAATTAGGACCTGCCACATGGTACCCTCGGAGGGGCGGACCAAATTTAAACTTATCTTTCTTAAAATTTTACCTTGGGAAAATTTTCTTATTTTTTCCCCACATCCCCGCTGGCCCGCAGACAATCAGATGCTGACACGTGGCACGGTGGAGGAGTGGACCCTTTTTGAATTTTTTTTTTTTTAGGTTTTTCGACCTTGGGAAAAATTTCCAATTTTTCCCCGTATCCCCACTGGCCCACAGCCAATCAGAGGGCGCCACATTTCCTCTTAGAGCTATGGTGGAGGCACGATTTATTTTCTACCCTTGACCCTTTGAAATTTTTGGGGAAAAATTTGCATTTTTTCCCCACCGGCCCACAGCCAATGAGAAGGTGCCATGTGGCACCTTGGGGGTGGTAGCGGGGAGGGAGGACCCCTTTGTTCCTTTGAGTTTTTGCCTTGGCGAAATTTTTTCCAAAATCCCCTGTAGCTCCACATCATCGCCCCCCTTTTTGGTTCTCGGGCTTTTCTTCTTCCACGGGCACATGGACATGTGTGCATCCCCTTCTTCCTTTTTGTCCTCTATCGGCGTAATTGCGCAAAATCCTCTCGCTGCTCCGCCCTTACCCTCCCCCTCTTCCGCTTTGCGCTAGGACTTGACACATTTCCGCCAGGGACCCCGCGGAGGCGCAAAAGAGCTTATGCCTTTGTGTCGCATGATGGGAAAAATTCCCCAAACCGCCCCGCGACCCGCCAACCCGCCAAAAGGGGATTTCACCCCTGCATGACACATGTCCCCCCTAGGGGAAAGTTTGACCTAAAAACTCTGCCCGCTCATAACTTGAAAAATATAAGGAGTTAGGAGGAATTCTTTATATCATCAGAAAGGTGAGAAAATTTACTATCCAATGGCAATGGTTTAGGGAAATTTTGGAAGTGTTAAGTATGAGAAAAATCCAGTTGAAACTCTGAGGCTACTAGAGAGTAGGCATGGGGCTAAATTACTCCCTGAACCTAACTAAAACATCTAACCCTAAAATTGGAACCTTGTGAAATTGATATTAGTTAATAAAGGAAATGTGTGTTTTGGTAAAATTGGTTTTGTTTTAGAACCTGCCAGTGGCAACGGTTGTCTTGCAACTTATGGACACTTCTAATAAAAAAAATTTATTCCATAATTTTCTAGTTAGGTTGTTTCTTTGGTCTCAAGTGGTTGTTTAATCGGGCACTGCAATTTGGTATTAGAGCAGTGGTTCAAAAACTTGGATCATTGGGCACACTAGAAGACTTGAGACATGAAAACTTAGCCTAGCACACTTTAAAACCTAGAAAACAACTTAGCTAGTATTTTTATATTTTAGTAAACATGAGAGTTGTGTAAAACCTAGAAAAATAAACTAACTCTCCCTTTGGCCTGTGTAGGAGGCTCAGACGGAGCAAGAGGAACCTTCACAGAGACTCAGAATCACCACCACCACCAACACCACCATCGGATCAAGGTGTAGCAGCCATTCTACCTTAGATTCTACATACCCTTCATAATTTCAATGTTGCTCTATGCAGAGGATTAGGAGGAGGACATACAGCTATTCATGATAGAGCCCCTTCTATTGAGGGTTAGATATTTCCTTGACTTAGTGAGGAGCATAGAGGTCAGCCCGAGTATAGTCACCACCTAGGAGGTAGGGTGATAGAGTTCTAGAGCATAGAGAGAGGTCTTGGATCCCTAGGATTAGGGATGAGCGTGCAGAGATACCTAGAGGCTGACAGACCACAATAGTGGATCACATCAGGGAGATCATGAAGCTTCTGCCCTCACATTACTTGGGTCACACAGGTGGATTTCAGGCAGAGGCCTAGATAGTGAGCTTGACCGGATGCTTCAAGCTTTGTCCTTGTTCTAGCAACACGAGAGCTCGTGTTACGATCCATATATTGAGGGATGGAGCAGGAGTGTGGTGGAGGACAGAGGAGTAGAAGCTCCATGTAGATTCAGAGACAGTGACCTGGGAGCTATTTTGAGGAGGGATTCAGGATCAATTATTTATCATAGAGGTTCAACCAACATATGATTGACGAGTTCCATGACCTCTAAAAGGATTATCTTTCTATAGCAGAGTACGAGAGTAAATTTTTGGATCTACTCCAGTATGTAGAGTATATGCAGTATGAGCATGAGTGGATTCACACGTTCATCTGGGGCCTGAATTTGGATATCAGAGGTGTAGTTTAGATTCACTTCCCACATACATAGTTGAGGCCGTCGAGAAGGCATACATTACAGAGGAGACTCGGGGTAAGACCCAGCAGGTTAGAGACCGAGTTTGGACCTGCATACAACAGATGTAGGATGGTAGATCGAGAGGTTTAGTACCTCTTCCTCATGGTGGCCAGGGTACAACACAGTCATCCTTTAGGCCATAGCAGCAGAAGCAGTCCCATCCACCTTATAGACCTCTACAGAGAGCTGATGCACAGAGAGGTCAGAGTATAGGGCCTCCTCCTAGGGGTCCCATTAGGACGTAGGGTGGACCTAGATCATAGTCATTAGGAGCTTTCCAGCAGATGCCACAACAGATCGTAGCCAGATCATCAAGATCCACCCCACAGGCTTCTAGGGAACTTACTAGAGGTGTTACTCATTGGGGAGGATTAGGAGGATGTTTTGGATGTGGAGTTACTGGACACTTTTGGAGAGATAACCCTAACAAAAAGGGTAAGGCACAGATTTAAGAGCCAACTATTGGTGACATGCAACGAAGCCACAAGATTTATGCAGTGGTTGAGAACCGCTAGGTAGAGGATTAGAGCATAGTCATTGAGACCATAGGTAGCATTGGTGGTATTCCTACCACTATATTGTTTGATTCTGGTTCTTCTGATTCTTTCATTTCACCATGTTTGGTAGAGTGATGTAGGCTAGTGGTAGTTAGGCAAGTTCTTAGTTGGGATGTTGAGATGGCTTCTGGAGCTAAGATCTCTATAGACTCCTTAGTTAAGGAGTGTGTAGTGGATTTGGGATCTTTCACCACTACCTCAGATCTCCGATCCTTCCTTTGGGCTCGTATGGAGTCATTTTGGGTATGGATTGGTTATCTGTACACAGGGCTAGGATGGATTGTTATCAAAAGACTATATCTTGTGCATATGATTTGGGTGTTGAGTCAATGATTTCAGGGGTCAAAATACCCGTTTCTATTTGCATCATCTCCGCTATGAAGCTTAAGCGGTGTGTGCGACGGGTTGTCAGATGTATGTTGTTATAGTCAGCGACAGATCAGAGGATGGGTCTAGTGGACCATCGCTAGATGATCATCCCATCTTGAGAGAGTTTTAGGATGTCTTTCCTGGGGAGCTACCAAGGTTACCACCCCCACGTGAGATTGATTTTCATATAGATCTAGTTCCAGGAGCAAAGCCTATCTCACGAGCACCTTATCAGATGACCACCCCAAAGCTCTGTGAGCTCAAGTTGCAGCTTGAGGGCCTTTTGGAGAAGGGCCTTATCCATCCTAGTGTATCCCCTTGGGGTGCACTAGTGATATTTGTGAAGAAGAAGGATGGATCATTGTGGTTATGTATTGATTACCGCCAGTTGAACAAGGTCACGATCAAGAATCGTTATCATCTTCCTCGTATCGATGAATTGTTTGATTAGATGAAGGGAACCATAGTTTTCTCTAAGATTGATCTTCAGTCTAGGCTACCATCAGTTGAGGATTTCAAAGGTGGGTATTCATAAGATCGCCTTCCATACAAGATATGGTCACTATGAGTTCACAATGGTATATTTTGGTTTGATGAATGCCCCTGCAGTGTTTATGAGTTTGATGAATGGGGTATTTAGGACCTTCTTAGATCGCTTCATGCTCATCTTCCTAGATGACATTTTGATATACTCACGTACATGTGAGGAGCATGAGGGGCACCTTCACTAGGTTCTTTAGTGTCTTCATGAGCAACAGCTTTACGGGAACTTGGAGAAGTGTGCTTTCTTTCAAACAGAGGTGCAGTATTTGGGTCATATCATTTCTGGGGAAGGTATCGCAGTCGATCCTTCCAAGATTAGAGCCATTATGGATTGGCCGGCACCCACTACAGTGACTGAGGTGTGAAAATTCATGGGTTTAGCAGGATACTACCAGAGATTTTTTCAGGGCTTCTCTCGGATTGTGCACCCTATCACTTCCCTTTAAAGGAAAGGGAATACGTTTGTTTGGTTAGATATATGCAAGCAAGCCTTCAGGACACTAAAGGGGTGCCTCACTACAACACCTATTCTTTCAGTGCTAGATCTATAGGGTGAGTTCTTTGTTTGCACAGATGCTTCGTTAGTAGGGCTTGGAGGTGTGTTGATATAGGATGATAGAGTAATAGCTTTTGAGTCTCGCAAACTCAAGGATCATGAGCTTAATTATTCTACCCATGACCTCGAGCTTGCAGAAATTGTGCATGCTTTGGTTTGATGGACACATTTTCTTCTTGGATGGAGATTCAAACTAAGGACTAGATCATTTGAGTCTTTGCCACCAACTTCACGTAGCCCAATCTCAACGCTCGAGCAATGGTGTTGGATGGAGTTACTTCTGTGGGTATGATATGGAGATTGAGCATGTGAAGGGGGAAGGATAATGTGGTAGTAAATGCTCTTAGCAGAGAAAGAGACATGTGGATATGGCCACCTCAATAAGCACATATTTGTGGATTAGGATTCTTCATTAGCTTCCTATTCATAGCTTTCTACATTACAATACGAGTATAGATCGAGTCACAAAGACCCCTTAAAGGGAAGTTTTGATGGTTTTTCCTTAGAGGTATATGGTATTATCACGGCACAGAGGATAGGATATATGTTCCCAGAGATGGAGGCTTAAGGAAAGACATCCTGAAAGAGGCACATTGTGCACCCTATTCATCCTATCCCGTGAGGTGAAGAAGATGCATGCCACTTTGAGACAGTTGTATCATTCGAGAGGAATTCATAGAGTTGTGGCCTCAATTTGTGTCACAGTGTTTAGAGTGCCATAGAGGGTTAAGGTTGAGCATCAGCATCTAATAAGCCTACTTTATCCTCATGATCATACTGGAAATGGAAGTAGGACACCATTTCCATGGATTTCATTGTTGGGCTACCAATGTCGAGATATCACCACACGACGCCATTATGGTCACGGTTGATAAATTAACCAAAGTGGCTCAATTTTCTTCAATGAAGACCACCTATACAACTAGAGCAGTGCCATGAGTATATTTGGATGAGATTTTCAAGTTACACAGGATTCCGTAGAAGATCATTTGTGATTGTGATCCTTTGTGCACTTTTCATTTCTAGACTACCATGTAGTATGTCCCTCAGGATGAGGATCAACTTCAACACACCATTTCAACCCTAAGACAGATGGATAAACTGAGCGGGTGATTCAGATTTTGGATGATATTCTAAGGATGTATGTGATGCATCAGCAGTATAAATGGGAGGAGTATCTGTACGTAGGTAGAGTATACCTATAATCAACAGTTTTCAGAGTTCTATAGGCATGGCTCCTTTTCAGGGTTTGTATGGTAGAGAGTGCAGGACACCTCTTAGCCGGGATAAGGTAGAGGAAAAAATATATCTTAGACCATCTACTTCTGTAGGACATGGATGTAGTAAGTAGTGTTGATTAGGCAGAGATTCCAGGAGGCACATGACATGCCGAATAAGTATGCAGAAATCAAGCATAGGATTGACCGTAGTTTCGAAGTGGGCATGAAGGTGTTCCTTCCTGTCAGGCCACACAAGAGCCCTATCCATTATGGAAAAGGTTCTAAGTTAACTCCTTGATTCATTGGTCCTTTTTGAGATCTTGAAGTGTATAATTCCTTTGGCCTACCATCTAGCATTGCCACACATCTTGTCTCAACGTACATGATGTGCTTCATGTTTCGGTTCTTAGTAGATATATTGCAGATCCATACTCATGTGTTGGATTGGAAATCATTACAGGTGCAAGATAAGTGGTAGGTGATGGTGGAGCCTATTCTCATCCTAGATTGCATGACCCTGGGCCTTTGAGACAAGATAGGTTGATAAGGTTCGGGTGTAGTGGGACAGATATGAAGAGACTGCATCTACCTGGGAGGATGCTACTTCATTATGAGTGCAGTTTCCACATTTGTTCCAGTGACTTCCAGGAGGAAGTCGAGTCTAAGGGGAGGGAGATGTAGTGCCCACTTCCCTTTGACACCTTTTGATGCTTATGCTGATACTATGGACTACATTATATACATTATTATGTGTTTGATTTAGTATGATGATTAGACATTTTGATCATGGATTATTGCATCTGATCTAGATTTGATTATGATGCATGATGATTACTAGAGGCACCTACATGAATGATGATTTATTATTTGACATGGATGTTTTATGGATATTGCTTAGACATGTGATTCTAGATATTTTGAATAGATATATAAAATGAATATTTTATGATACTGATATTGTTATGGATTAAAAATACAAATGATGTAATAGTGACTTTGGTGTTGTTGTGATTCATTGTATAGTCAAATTTTGTGATTTTATTTATATTATATTGGATATTATGATATGGCCATGAGGACGAAGGAAGTATTTGCATTTTTTAGGTTAAAAATATCACAACAAAACATTAGGGGATTAAAGACCAACCAAATAGAATTCTAGGCGAATTCGAGAAGGTCACCATGGCAACTTGTTTTATTGTGTTGTGTGTTGTTTTTGTTAGAGATTCCCATGGGGGTAATCATCTTTATATGTGACCATGGGTTGTGTATTTTTGTTGATATGGTTAATGTTTATTTATTGTTGTATGTATTTTATTTGTAATGTGTTCTCTTCTTTTAATTAATTAATTGTGATAGATTAATGTGAGGAGATCATATGTTTAAAATTTAAATAAATTAAATTGGGATATGGAAAGTAATTATTAGAGTTGTTGGATGTTTGTAATTAATTTGTAAGGGATGTGTAAGATGTGTAAGAGCTTGTGTAAGTCAGATTTTAGAGTATGAAATACTCCACCTCCATGGAAATTCGAATTTGACCTTGGGGGCTATTTTTGGAGACTTGTGGGACAAGTAAAACTTGTCCCATGCCTCTAAATTTATGTTACCAACCATACTTATGGTTGGGGAAGTGATTGGTGACTTTTTTATAATGCATTTTATTCATCTTGTGCATGTTTTTAATTGCACTTTCTTACATTTTAATAAATTGTTGTCCCTTGAGGTGTGGGCTCTTTTGAGTGTGCAAGTAACTTGTCATTTTTTTTCACCCACCTCTTTATTGAGCCTTGGAGTTTGGATTTTGTCTTTTGTGTTTTGATTTGAGAGGATGTATGATGTGGCATCCTACATGTATCCACATCATCCTACTCTTTCCCTCTTCTATATATTTCAAAATATATTCTTGTTTTGGGGTTGTTGAACCTTTTTGCATTCTTCCTTGGGGGCACATTTTCTAGTTGGACTCTTGTTTTGGAAGAATTTTTAGAGAAATATTTACATGCTTGTGAATTTCTATTTTGGATTGTGTTTTCTTGGAATTTGAAGCTTGTTGTTAGGAGAAAAAGTCACCATGGAGAGGTAGGAGTTTACTCTCTTTTTATTGTTGTTATTTTCTTGTGGTGTTGTGTGTATGGAAAATGCTTTGATTTATTTGTTGGCTGGTTGGGTAGACTGCCTTAGGGATGGTGTAGGAGAAGGCTATGGGGAATCCATGTGGGGGGGCATAAGGAATGCCATTGGCATCAAGAATTTTGTGGAGGGAGTTTGGGTTTGGGATCCACCATGGAAAAGAAATAGCTTGCATTTCTTACTTTGTGGGGGGCATAAGGAAATCTGTGGGGGGGCATAAGGAGGAATTTTGTGGGGGGGCATTAGGAAATGTGTGTGTGATGAATTAATTGGCGGTTTGTTTTTTGTGGGTTCCCAATTCCCAATTGGGAGGCATAAGTAGATTCCCCCATATGCCTTGCTCCTTTGGCTTGCATGATCAAGATTGAGTTCTATTTGAAATGTTTCTAAATGCAGTTGTGAACTGCTGTTTTTTTTGTGTTGCTTTGTGTTTCAAAAGAAATGTGTATGTGAAAGAATGTTGTGTTGTGGAAGCCAGTTGTTGCCATGGTTGAATTGCATCTTTTATTGTATCTTGGTTGGGGCTCGGGGGCCAATGATGAAGGAAGGCTTCTCCTTTCATTGGATGTCTTGGTTGGATGGAGAGCATTGTCTTTCCCCCTCTTTTGTTGTGATCTATTTGAAGAAGAAGAAAATGTGCATGTTGTTATCTTGGAACAAAAGACAAGTGCAGTTTGACAGTCCCTTGTGAAGACATATTTAATTGTAATCCTTTCCCACTTGTTGTGGATGATGTTGTAATATGTATTTAGTGAAGAAAGATGTATGTAAATTGATTATGGAATTAGACATTCAAATTGTAAAAGACATTTAAATTTTGAATTCTATTTACTTGGAAAGAAATGAAAATTTTGTCAATTGCATTCAAGGAATGAAAGAATGTAAAGATGTTTCCTTTGTTGAAGTCAATAAAGAATTGCAAGTTGCCTCTCATTGCATTGTGAGTTGAGTTAGAATGTTAAATTGAAAATGGAATCTTTGTTTAATTGCAAAGGAAAGAAAATATGCATGAGAGAATTATATAACATTGTTTTTTTTTAAATATATGAAATTGAAATCAGAATTTCTTTGAGTATAGAATAGTGGATTCAAGTCATTTAAATGCCTCATATTAGTTTAGAAACTATATACCACATTTAAATGATAAAATAGACATGCATATTTAAAAGAAATAGATTTCTGTTACAAACTTAAAACTGGCAATTAATTTTAATAAAAATGTACAGTTCAGACTTGCACAAATTAATCAACTTGGAGATGTTAAAATTTACTATGTTGTATCTTAAATGAACTCAATTCAACAAAGAAAACTTAAGAAAATAAACTAACCATTGCAAAATCGAATCAAATCCCTTCCTCAGACGTTTTTCTGTCTATTGTTGGAAAAATATAATTTTGAATCAATTGAACGAATTTAACTTCCTAAACCACTTTAAATCCTTCCTAGATCAATTCTCCATGTATTTTTGACATGTTAAGTGAAGGAGGAGATCCAATTTAATCAAATTGAAAATTTGGAAATTGCCAGTTTGCTAATTAAAATCCTGCAGATTATTTTTGTAAAATTGAACCCCTAAACATTATCAAAAAGTAAAATTTATGATTCTTGTGCAAAGAGGGCATTAAGATATTTCCAAAAAGTCCTTGTTTTCCCAAAACTAAGCTTTCTAGCTCAAGTTATGGAACTTTGAAGTTTTTGTGCCTTGGCAGGAAAATTTTACCTGGTGAGCCCGCAACCCAAAAATTTCTCGTCGAATTGCCTTAGAATTTTTTTTTGAAAAATTTGACTCGAGGAAAAATTATCATCTTATCCTCTACCAACCCACATCTAATCAGAGGCTGCCATGTGTCCTCATGGGGCAGTGACAAAGGCACGACAATTTCTTTTGCCTTGCATTTTTGAAAATTTTGGAACTTTTTTTATTTTAGCCTCTCCGGCCTGCGGCCAATCATCAGCTGCCACGTGGCAGCTCTGGGTGCTTGTGGAGGGGGCATACCCTTTTGTTTTTTTAATTTTTTCTTTGGTGTTTGGAATTAAAAAAAAAAATCCTGCAGCGAATTGGGGAGCACCACATGGCCCTCGGTGGACCTGCGGGCTCGCGAACACCGTTTGTTATTTTTTCGTTTGGGTGAAACACCCCAAAAACTCATACTGCTCTGCCCTCTCCTTCCTTTTTACCAGTAACATCTCAAAGGCCAACATGTGTCCACCGGGGACCTACAGAGGCACGGGAGAAATTTTTCTTTTGTGCTTGTGTAGGGAAAAATGCCAGAGCTGCCACACGACCCGCCAACCCGCCAAAGGGGTTTCACCCCTTCTTGACACGTGTCGCCCTAGGGGAAAATTTGACCCTAAAACTTTTCCTGACCTTATCTTGAGTTTCCGAAGGAGTTAGGAGGACTTATTTATATCACCGGAAAGGTGAGAAAATTTACTATCTAATGGGAATGATTTAGGGAAATTTTGGAAGCGTTAGGTATAAGAAAAATCTAGTTGAAACTCCAAGGCTGATAGAGAGCAGGCATGGGGGTAAATTACTCCTTGAACCTAACAAAAACATCTAACCCTAAAATTGGAACCTTGTGAACTTGATATTAGTTAATAAAGGAAATGTGTGTTTTGGTAAAATTGGTTTTGTTCCGAAACCTACCAGTGGCAATAGTTGTCTTGTAACTTAACTTGGTTGTGGACACTTCTAATAAAAAAAATTATTCCATAATTTTCTAACTAGTCCTAGGTTTTTTCTTGGGTCTCAAGTGGTTTGTTTTAAATGGTTACTACAATTTCTTTTTCTAAACTTTCTATTTTGGGGAAATTGTAATTTTTTTCCCACCTTCCATTTTAGACAGTTGTTGATTGTTCTGGATGATCCAAACTTAATATTCAAGAGAATTATTATTTTTAGCATGTGGAGGTACATATAATATGCTATTTTTAGTAAGTGTACTATGGGTTGTTGGATTACAACAAAAATTCCTTGAAAAATTCTACTTCTCACTAGGATGTTTTTCTCTAATTTTTCAAGGGTTTATCTCATCTAAATTTTCATGAATTTGAAAAGGAAAATTTTAGGTATTTGTGTCCATCATTTGACATGGTAGAATAATGATGTAAAATCATTCCTCCATATCCCTAAAAAATAGGGGCTTCATGGTATGAAAATTATTTCATGTGAAACTATATTTTATGGGATCATTTCCTCCAATTTTTGTGTAATTCCACCCATTGGAACCTTGTGAAGTGAAGAGGTATCTCGATTCACTTTCAATGATGCATCATATAATCCATTAATAAATTCTATGGGATTCATATATTATAGATAGTTTTGGAGAAGACAAATCACCTCTAGCTTTGATACGATAAATTCCTATGCTCACCGGTAGTGAAAACAATATTCATTTTTACAGCCATGGATTCTTATTTGGGGATTTGGCATGGTTTCTAGAGAATTTTAAATTTTAATGGAGGTTATGCAATAACCTTCATGGATCTATAGAGGAAAAATAAATGGGTAATGAGTTACAATTACTTTCAAACATTCTTCTGGTAGTACCCTTATCGCACACATACAGATGGAAGAAGCACAATAATTAGACTTTTTATGAAATCCAGAATTTCAATTCCTCTTAGGATTTTGGTACATTTTTGTGTCCTAAGTGTCCCAAGGGTATGGGCCATATAGTGCAAGAAAATGCACCTCATCCTCAGATTGAAAATTTTCATCCCGTGATTGCTTAGCAGAGGAGAGAGAGAAAGTGAGATGTTATGTTGTGGGGCCTGTTTTCATGTATGGAAGTGTTGAAGATTGTACACTATGAGTACTATAAAATTTCCACTGTTGTCTTGGGAAACATGCTCTTCTCATATGGGCGGGATCTTTGACCCATAGTTTTATGGGACAGTTTTGGCCCATGGTTTTGGTACCCACAATATTGTAAAACTACTTAAGAACTTTCCTATTGATGTGGTTTTGTGCATATGGTAAAGTTGATGTAACATTGTAGATGTGTGCGAGTTCAAGTGTGAATTATTTAGAGTTTGTCGACCATAGCTCCAAATGGATTTGGGTATTTTCTTGAGAGAGAGGTGGCTTGTAATAAAATATGAGCAAGTGATTCTTAGTTGATGTAGCCCAAATTTGGTGAACCACGTTAAATATTGTATCTTTGTGTTGTGTTCTTTTTATTCTGCACTTTTATTTCAGATTTTTAATATTTTCTACATATTATTTTCTACCGTTATGATTCTATGAGGTATTACTCTGCATGTTTATCCCTTATTTCCTAACAATTGGTATCAGAGCCTGGTTTGGTTTGCTGAAGTGTTGAATCATAGGGAAAGTTTTACCTTGAGTGGGAGCTATGGAAGATGATGGAAGATCAAGGATTGATAAATTCAATGGGAAGAATTTTATTCTTTGGAAGATGTAGATGGAATATTACCTTTATCAGAAAGATGTTTATATTCCACTGTTTGAGAAAGGGAACTGTGTGTAATGGAAAGTAGCAAAAGCTAGGGAATGAGGCTAAAGAACCTCAAAGATTTGCTAACACATCCATGCACCATAGGATTAGAGCTAAACAAGAGAAACTAACATGCAAGCATTATAACTTTGACAAAAAAATCAAAAACTAACATGTATACTACTCTTACTCTATGAAATCTTAATGAAAGTGAACCTAGTTAGATTCTAAGCAATCAAATTGTGTGTTGTTTACTCCATGAGGGTGAATGAATCTCACTAAATGGCTACATGGCCAAGTTTAGTTATTTCATTACTAACCTAACATGGGTGCAAGATGAAGCTATTTTAATGGTGGATGACCCAAGATCAAATGCCTTATTAGCTTGGCTAATGCAAATGAGCTCTTAAGCTTTATTAGGCTTTGTTTTGGCTTTAGAATTATGTAAAGTTGTGTCAGTTGAATGGGTAGGCTTAGCGTTGTATTTATATTTTTTGGTTTGGAAGAATTTGGAATTTGGGTGCATGTGGGACCTAAAGCTCAAAAATCACTTTTAGGATTAGATTAGGATAAACATGCTTTAGGCTTAGTTAAGCTTGGTTTAGGCTAGTTAACTAGGGTTTAGGCTAGTTAAACTTTGATTAGCAAGTGATTAGAGACTCATTGAGAGTTGGGAGGGGTCTCGATAACCAATTGGGACTGATAGATAGCCTACAAAGCCAATAGAAGTGGTACTAGAGAGAACTAGGGAGGTTCTGAATGGCCAAAAGGAGGAATGTTTAGCTAATAAGAGAGACATTATCCAAACAAGTTGATTATAGGAGGAATATGACCAAGACGGTGTCATGAATGGGCATCCAAGAATGGAGTGAAGAAGGTTTGATTAATGAAGTGCCGTCAATCGGCTAGATTGGATGAAATGTTAAGTGTAAGCATATTTCAGTTGTCTACATTTGCCCCTCTTTGAGGTGGCGTAAGCGACGTCACTTCAAAGAAAGTAGACAAGCATAGATAAGTAGAAAATTTTGAAGGGATAGAAGAAAAATGAGTATAATGGAGGATGCCCCCTCGATTGTTGCAATGGGGTTGATGGAAGAACTTGATTGATGGAATGAAAAGATGACAGAAAAATTATAGAAGAACATGATAATGTGAAGAAGAATAAAATAAAGTGAATATAGAAGAAAAGGAGTGTGAGGAAGGGGGAATGAGCTAACATCCATCCAATGCCTTTTAAACAACTTTATTTTTCATCATATTGCTAGTGATCTTCATCATCGGTCCTTATTAAAAATAATGAACAAAAGTGGTAGTATGACATGAAAAGCCATATAAGAACAAATGTCCATTGCTAAAAATACCAACTCCATGCAACATACAAAATGGAATGTAATACGAGAAAGTAAAATATGCCTAAGTTCATGCAACATACATAATGCAATGCAATACAAGAAAGTAAACAAGTCCAAACCTAATAGAGAAACATAGATGCAATGTTTTTGTCTATCAAGATTCAGTTCTGACCTGTGCAAATTAACGAACAAGGGTTAATGATGGTACCCCAATCAAGGATACATACAAGGGGAATAATGGAGGACAATTCGGTCCGATAAAAAAGTCAATGTGCACTGTGAAATAGTACTGGGAAACTCGTTGTGCCCTAGAGTACAGATGAAGTAAGCAACCTAGCTTTTATTGATGGAGGAAGATGAAGATGATCCATGAGTCGCGCACATGAACAAGTGATAACCGAAGAGTAACATTTTGTAGGATGATTTATCCATTGTTTTTTATGTTTCTTGAAACATATTTGAATGTTTTTTTGATTTTTCTAATATCTTTAAATTTGTTTTGGATATTTCTAACATATTTGAATGTTTTGATTTTTCTACCATATTTGAATGTTTTTGATTGATTTTGAAAGTTTTCTAAAACTATGCGCAAGAATGATGAGGAAGTGTGGATGCCCCTAGCGATAGATGGGATGTACAAGGGCAGAATGCCACATGCGTATGAGAAAGGTGAAGATGCGAAAATGCCCCAGTGATTAGGTGGGAGTATTCAAAGGCAAATTATTCATAGGTAGAAGCAAAATCCAAAGGCCATTATGGATAGGTTCAACATGATGGTAAACGTAAACCAATGAAGTGTTGGGAAGAAGAAAGGATGCACCCCAGCGTAAGTTAGCCTAAAAGCACATGATATAAAGAAATGGGAAGATTGTTTTTTGAAAGGGGACAAAGGTGTCCGAAAACATGGCAAAAAAGTAATCCTATACACATGGATGTTCTGAACGAAGTAGAAGAATGATGTGAATGATATGAATGTAGCTTAGAAGCCTCGTGATGAAGAAGTGATTAGCCAAAGGCACAAATCGTGAGACAAGATAAAGGACTAAAGTAAGAGTCTGAAAAAGGTCCAAAATGAGACACTTGGTAATATACTAAATCCTGCTTACTCATAGAGATCCAGTGTGTGGACACGTTGAAATTAATTACTTCTTGAAGTGAATATTTAATAGAAAACAAGTGAAGACACCCCAGCCAATGTGTAGGAATGATTTATTTTGAAAGGTGATTTTGTGAATGGATGGTGAAAGGATAGTTGTACATTGCTCCGGCTGCCAGCCAGGCATCCATAGCCTCGACGAAGACGCATTTGATTCTAATCATAAACATTTCTCTACTACCAATCAGGCATCCATATGCCCCGGTAGAGATTATTGGAAATACCCCAAGAGAGAGTTAATTTATCAATTTGATTTTTCTTTGTAGCTTTTAGCTTTTGATTTTTGATTGATTTTGATTCTTTTACTTTCTGAAAACTTATTTCAGCTCTTTTTTTTGACAAGGGGTTAAGAACCACAGATGGTGTTAGGACCTTAGTTTAGCTTCCAAATCTTAAGGGCGTGTAGGTGCGCATGACCGAAGAAAGCACGCAGGTGAAGAATGTAGGTGAAGCCGTGCCGCGCAAAGAATAATTCAGAAATTAGCCATTTTTGGCCTTTTAGGTAGGACACATGAATAATGTGTCCTGTTTGGATAAGGTTCTAGCCTGGCAATAGGGTGTCCTGGAGGGAATATACCTTGCGATAGAAAGATCCAAAAGGTTAATCATGACATGGAGAGGCATGCGCCCGGGGTAACCCACACCTTGATACTTGGGGCCAGATTTGAGGTTACTGAGGAGTTTGTTAGAGCTTAAAGGCCTATTTATATGCACGCCCTTGACAAAGAAAAGAGAGACAAAAGTGTGGTAGCGGATATTTGTAGAATTACTGTGAGAACTATGGGATGAAAATGGGTATAGAATTCCAGCAAGGATGTAATGGGGAAGTGGGGAATGAAACTTTTGTCTTGTGAGAATACACGTATGGATCCACACATAGTGCATGACTACAGTCTACCTTCTATAATATTTTATAAGTAACACTATAAATTAATGTGATAAGGTTGCCATGAAAAATGTATTAGGACTCTTTCTTTGTATTATCTGCATATTTCTATTACACTTCCATTCTTGTATAATCGTGAATCTTACTTGAATGGTTACGTATATTAGTGGATTTACAACTCTTAGTTCTATTATTTTTGTTACACACTTTGGTTCTATTATGACTGAAGCATTGTAGAATCTATCTTGAGTTCTATAGCTCTTCATTTCTGTTATATCACTATGTCAGAATTATGAGCCATGCCTTCCACTAGAATCACATAAAAGAGAGACTCGGCTCCCTCTCTTGTGACTTGGGTGAGTGCCCAATGCCCACTGGGTGATAGGCAGACATGCATGAGATTCCCTTGTTCTTAAGTGGATGAAAAAGTGACTACATCTTGGTTATGTTGCCAGGACCTCTTTTCAAAGTTGTAGGGGAGCATGGTATATATCATGATCTCTATAAAAAGTGATGGCAGATCACTTAACACTTGAAGGTGTTGAAGATTGGTTTAAGAACACGAAGGATGAATTCAATCAGAGATTTGGTACTTGATATGGGTTTGATACGCAAAGATGGGTGGAAGACACTCTTTATCATGAGTTATATGAAACCTTCTTCTGTTGTTTCCCAGTAGAGTTATTCGAATGGCTCTTGGCTTATACATCTAGATCAGGGTGGTGTTATAGATCACACCCTTGGACCCAAGAAACATATCAGAACCTGCAATATGCTGATCTAACATGGACATGTGCTATAAATCAATGGTGGGAGGGAGTATTGACTAGCTACACTCTGGAATATGCCATTTCCATGTATTCCTATCCAGAAGTTATTGATTTTGAGTTCTTGCAAGAGCCCAGGGGATCATTTCTATGCGTTATTCCCCTTGCAATCAAAATCTTGATGGTAACCATGGGTTTAGAGGCATTCCCTATGGCCAGCTAAACCACCCTGAGCACTAGGCAAGGAAGCTAGATTGGGGAAGGATGGCTGATTTGACTACTGAACAGGAAAGGGAGGAGAGGTGGCTCAAGTATAATGAAGTGTGTCAAAAGGAGATCGATAGACAATGTGGGATTATAAGTGGGTTATGGATCCATACATGGTGGAAAGGAGTTGAGGTTCATGCAGAGGATGTCGAACCCGAGTAGTTTGTAGTACCCCATCTTGGTAAGTGCTGAAGAGAAAACCTTGCGGCTTCTGATGAGAGTACATCGCGTAGAGAGACAAGAGTTGTTGGCATGCATCTGACCCCACCTAGCAATCGAACCTTGGCACTTGGTTTGTTCAAATGAGGGAAAAGTATAGTTGATCCATTTGATATTGGTGGAATCAACAGATTGGTGCCTAGAACATACAATTTCTCATTTGGGACTTCTATGGCGTCACACACTATTCCAGTATTTTGTGAGATGTTTAGACAAGGCACATATATGGCTGGTTTTAGAAGTGCGTTAGGAGGTGGTGGAGGAACTGACTGGGAGTGGTACTAGCTCACAAACTGTCAGTGTAAAATTTAGTGGAATGACAGGAGTGCTTGGCATGACAAATACAGACCCTATACCTAACACAAGAGGATCTGGAGGTGGAAGCGATGGAGTTGGTGGCTTAGGATCTAGTGGATATAGTAAAGGAGGAAACACCAGAGGAAATTGAGGGACTGGATTGGGAGGGTAAGGGCCTCAACCACCTCCTCAAGTATTTTTCAAGATGTCTTTACACTTTCTAGATTACATTGGAATAGAAGATTCCACGAATCATGTGCATAAGTGTGAGGTGCTATGGCCTGTGAAGGGAATCGCGACCCAGGATCAAAAGGACAGTCAAATTGTGATGACCTTGCAAGGACATGCACATAGTTGGTATAGAAAGTATGACCCTCATCATACTGTTGTGGATTATACCACACTGATAAATGCATTCTTGGGTGAATTCCACATACCTGAGTTTGAACAGAAGAGCCTTAGCTCTCTCAAATAAATCTATCAGGGAATGGAAGAGAGTGTGTGGGAATATGATGCGGGATTTAAAACTCTGTTGTATAAGCTATGCTATGATATCCACCCTTCACAACATGCTCAGTGGTTTGTCAGAGGGTTGATCACACCCTTTAGGAGGGCCTTATCTAATAAACATTCATGGACCCACACAAAGCATTGGAAGCTTATTTACATGCTAAAGTAGTTGTTAGTGTTGACACTAGTGTTAGCCCATTTTTGGAGGCTCAGATTGCTACCATGGCTAATAAATTGGAGAAATTGTCTACCAACACAGTTCCAGAGATTCGTGGAGGGATTTGGTGCACAGATTGTAACATGGAAGGACACATAAAGGATAATGGTGGGATATGTACTTGAAAGGTGGTGCACATCATAACAGTAAACTACAAAATATGTCAGGAAGACCATGATGTAAGTAGGTGCCCCCTGTTATAGTGAGTGATCCAAAAAAATGTATCTTGTTATTAAAAAATATGTACCTCAACCACACATGACACCAAGGATTGTAGATTGATTGACCAGATTCATGAGGTAATTGATCTTGGTGTGTGCTAGCCTTGCATTGCCAGCAGTTCCAAAGGAGATGAACATCAATATGAGGAGCGCAGAGATGGAGATGCGCATGGAAGAGGATTTTGTGGAGGATTTCATGGTTGTACTAACCATGGAGGAAGAAGTGAGTTCCCGCATGGGATGTGTTTTAATTATGGAGCCATAGACCATTATAAGTGTGAATGTCCAGATCTTCTACAATGCTCCTAGTGTGGAAAAAAACACAAGTATGAAGAATTCCTAGAGTTATATGAACATATGAGTTAGTAGTACCAAAAGGATAAGGGCACTGCCATGGTGAGTATTAAGAAGGATGACGTGCAATGGCTTCCACGAGTAATATGAGAATCAGAACTACATCTTGTCATGGTAACAACGAGGGTGAAATCCGTGCACGCAAGGGAAGTGCCTAGGTAGAGACCTCTGGTTTTGAGAGAAGTAGTACATGGGAAGTATCCAAACCTAGCTAACTAGAAAGAAGTTTACCAGGAAACCATAGCCGTAATTCAAAGTTTATAAGGGGAGATACAATGCTTAAAAGAGCAGACTAGAAAGGATGAGTAAAGGAGAACCATAGAAGCACCAAGGGATGACTTTGATTAGGTTAAGGAGGTATGTAAACTGTTGAGGCAGGAGAATATTATTCCCCTACTAGGGGCATGGTTGAGAGAAAATGTTCCACACGTCGGGGAAGAACACAAAAGGTAGTTCCTACATGCAAACCTCCCACCTCACAGCCTTGATTATGACAAAGAGATTACCCTAAACACAGTAGTGGATGGATGGTTGCTTAGCAACATCCTCATTGACATAGGCATAGAGGTTAATGTTCTCACTCTAGATGCCTAGCATCAAATGGGAAGACCTGCATTACAACCATCTTCAAATGTGTTGTACATGGAAAATAAGACAAAGGTGATGCCCATAGGTGTCTTGAAGGATGCAACCATTACAATTCAGGGGACTAGGTTCACTTGGGATTTTGAAGTCTTGGTGCTTTCCGAGGTAGATAATTTCCCAGCTCTATTCGGGCACCTGTGGTGTTATAACAATAATGCAGATCTCCAGTTCAACAAGGGGTACATAAGCTTTGGAAACAAGGAAGAGTAGGTAGTTATACCGCTAGTTGATGGGATTTCCACCCCCTATACTGAACCTCTTAGGGAGGAATTCCTGGATAGAATATATGTGTGCTCCATAAGAGATCCAAAGACCATCCACCCTACAGAAGGAGTCATCCAGTTTGATGATGCTCAATATTTCAGTGATACTACCAGTATAGCATGTGATAATTTGGCACATGGGACTTATGAATTGATTGGGTGACATCTGAAAGGGTCAGTAACCAAGGTAACAACAACACGTACAGTTCGGCACCTAGGAGGACAGGAAATAACAATGTATTCTAGGGATGCATACCTTGAGGTCTTTTTGAGAGATATGGAAGCTCACTGGAGGGAGGACGAGTGACAAAGTATGCTAAGTTATGTTTTGATAGGCACAACAGTAAGGTGTTGGGCTACACATAGTGATAACTTGTTGGAATGGCACGAAGTTTGAATTGTGCTCACTGTCTGATTCTTGAAAAGTAACATACCCACCACTATTAGAATCTACAATGGTAGTGGACCCACCTCTTCCCACATCCAGGCATGTGAGAGGGTCTGGGGAGAAGGCACAGAAGCTTTACCACCCTCTCTTTGGGTGCACAAGTTGTATTTGACACTACAAGGTTGTGCGCACACTTGGTATATCCATTCTGAAGCATGCCGCCAAACAGGAAGTTGGTAGGGATTAGCGGCTAACTTGGTTCACACTTTTGAGTATCGAAGTACCAAGCAACCAGTTGATGAGGCATTTTGGACTATCAAGTGCCTCACTCTGGGGGATTGCGCCATGGTGGAAGAAAGGTTAGTAAACTTACTCGGTGGACCTAGCTTAGAAGAGTGGTTCGAAGAGGGGGAACCATAAGACATACAATTCAAGCACATGTGTGCTGAAAAGGAGAAAGGAAAGATGGTATACCTTGTTAATGGAGAGGAGATAGAAATCCTAAAATTTGACCATTTAGTTGGGGCGCATGACGTAGTTGACAGTGTGGATGCATGTGTGCGTGTATCATGAATGACTCAAAACCAAGAAAGTTAACATCGGCTTGGAAGAGGAGCCCAATGAGGCTATCATTGGGGACTATTGGTTGGATAAGCAAATATCAAAGATCATCGATCTCTTACGTGAATTTGAGATTTATACCCACGTGGATACCATGAGTTGAAAGGCATCCATTATTTATTGGGTGAAATGAAGATAAATTTAAAAGATGGTGCATGCCCGGTCTTGAAGAGGCCTTACAGGATGAATCCAAACATGTGTGTAAGGGTTAAAGAAGAACTAGACAAGATGATAGCATTTGGTATCATTGAGGTTGTGGAGGAATCAGAGTGGATAAGTCCAATGGTGATTAGAAAAAGAAGGATGGGTGGATTAGGATATGTGTGGATTACAGGGAATTAAACATTGTTTGTATCATAAATCCTTTCCCCCTCCCTTTACTGAAGAGATTTTGGAAGGAGTTACTAGGTGTGACGTCTATTCCTTTACGGATGGATTCTTGGGATATCACCAAGTAAGGATTTCCAAGGAAGACCAAGAAAATACAGCTTTCACCACTGAGTGGGGGAGTTTTGCATATACGGTCATGCCCTTTGGGCTAAAAAATGTGCCCACTGTATTTTCACGTATAGTGGTACAAACATTTAAGGACTTCATCCACAAGTTCCTTCAGGTATATTTGGATGATTGGATAGTGTATAGATTAGTTAGGGACCATTGTGACAACTTAAGGTTGATGTTTGAAAGATGTTAGCAGTTGAGGATCTCCCTCAACATCAAGAAATGTATCTTTGCAACTCCTTTTGGAACGTTGTTGGGGCATATCATATCTAAAGAGGGCTTACTGGTGGATCCCGCAAAGGTTGTAGTTATTGTGTGGTTAGGGGAGCCTACCAACTAGAGCAGCATGCGTGGATTTCTTGGACACATTGGGTACTACAGAAAGTTCATTAAGGGATATGCCAAGATCGCCATGCCTTTGGAAATATTGCTCAGACACAAGAGTTCCTTTCAATGGGGAGAGGCGCAGCAGAGGGATTTTGACACTCTAAAAGAAAGGCTTATCACCGCATCTATTCTACAATTCCCATCATGGGATAAACCTTTCCATGTCCACCTGGATGCCTCTGGTACAACAATGGGAGTTGTTCTTGCTCAACCAGGAGAGGGGATTGTTAATCATCCTTTGTGTATGGCAAGTATAAAGTTGACACCAGTAGACAAAAATTATACAATGACTAAGCACGAGCCATTGTCAATGATCTACACACTCCACAAATTTAGGAAATATCTGCTAGTAACTCCTTTCATATTCTACACTGACCATATGGCCTTGAAGTATCTGGTAAACAAAGCAGTTTTGCAAGGGCGCATATGATGTTGGGTTTTTCTATTTCAGGAGTTTAAATTCAAAGTGGTGGTAAAACCGGGAAAGAACAATTATGGGCCAGATCATTTATCAAGGATTGATTTGGGAGAGGACACACAGAGTATCGAGGAAACCATGCCAGATGCACAATTTTTTAGGTTGCAGTGCGTGCCCTCATAACTAGAAGGAATTACTATCTTTCTCAAGGAAGGTGTGGCACCTGAAGGGATGAATTCTTTGGAAAGGAAAATATTAGCCATATGCGTAATACCATTCATGTTGATCAATGGGAATTTGTATAAAATGGGCCACGATGAGGTTTTACGCTGGTGTGTACTAGAACATGAATGCGTAGTTATAATTGAAGATACCCATGGTGGGATTGCTGGAGGACACTATGCAGGGAACACAACCATGTGCAAAATCCTAGTCACTAGAATATGGTGGGAGATGATTCATTAGGATTGTATTGAGTTCTGCAGGGCCTGTGACCACTGCCAGTGCCTTGGAAAACCTAGAAAAAGGGATGAGATGCCCTTGTGCCCCATCACCAGTGCAGAACCTTTTGAAAAGTGGGCAATAGATTTTGCCATACCAATCTCATCAGCTACGCGAAGGACTAACTCATGGTATATCATTACCTGTACTAATTATTTGACAAGGTGGGCAGAGGCTGTGCTCACTAGGGATTGCACTACAGCCACGGCTGCTAGATTTTTGTGGGAGAACATTATCAGTAGGTATGGGTTCCCATTAAGTTTGAAAAGTGATAGGGTCACTCACTTCTTAAATGAAACAATCAGGATTCTTTTGGCAGAATTCATGGTAGCCCATCACAAGACTACCCCTTATCACCCTCAGAAAAATGGGACTGCAGAGGCATTCAAAAAAATCCTTAGTCCCACATTGACTAAGATATGTGATGTGGGTAGGCAGGATGTGGATGAAAAGGTGTCAGCAATCCTTTGGGCATACATAACAACGTATAAAAGGTTGAACAAGGCCACACCATTTCAACTAGTGTTTGGCACGGAGGCTATTTTGCCGGTTGAATTTATGCTACCATCACCGCGTATAGTGCACACAAGAGGGTTGGATGATGAACAAGCGTTGGAAGAAAGAATTGATGAATTAATAAAGTTGGATGAAAGGAACTCACTAGTAATATGGAGCCAAATAACTAAAAAAGGTAAATAAAAGGCATGACATGACCACCACATTAAAAAAAAATAGTTTGAGGTTGGCCAGATGGTATTTCTATATGATTCTAAATTTCTATGCCATCCTAGAAAGTTGAAGGTGCATTAGTTGGGTCCTTGTGTAATTTCATACATCCTTGATTCAGGTGCGTGATGGAACAAAATTAGCAGGACACTTCAATGGGAGTAGGCTGAAGCCCTACTATAAATAATACTTCTTGGTGTTTGTAAATAAGGTAGTTCTTCCAGTTAGTTTAGAGTTTCCTTTTATGCTTTTCCTTTCTTGTTTTTCCCTTTCACGTTGTTGTCTTGTTTTGCGCCTTGGGTGCTGGAAACCTTATTACTTTTTAAACTTATGATTACGCAGAGGACTGCACATCAATTTAGTGTGGGGTGAGGTGATTAAGAGAGGCATGAAGTTATTCTGTAGGAAGATTGAGTTGGTAGACCATTTGAACTAGCCCTATTGAACAGATGCATTAGGAAGGTAGATGGGTGACAAAATAGAGTTCCATTGGAAATCCACATACAAAGGAGAAAATGCACAAAAAATGAGGTAGGTGAAAGCAAGAATCATGAGGATGGAAGAGGTGCATTTTGCGCTAGTGACACACATGTAAAAGTATTCTATCAAGATGGATTGTCCGTGCGCCAGAAGGTTGGAAAAGTTTTCACACAAGGATTGGGTGCGGGTGAAAAATGTTTCACGCAAGGATTGGGCGTGTGAGGAAAAGCACTGAAGTCGGGTTTGTTTGAAAATGCCACATTAAATATTGTCATATGGTGGTAGGTATCCTAGCCTTTAATGCATAAAAGTGGGAAAATCTATAAATACGGATGGTAAGTTTATTATTTTACTTTGTGAAAACAAGGAGAACAATTTTCTTTCAAGAGCTAGGGTTCGAGAGCTAACTCATGCGAAGGAGAATCTTAGAAACTCACACGTAATTAGTCTATTTTATCTACAAAATAGAGAAGAATTGATTCACAGGTGTGAGGAACATTGGGAAAGAGCACCATGATCAAAGGAGGAAAGTCAGAAGTTACGGTTTGTACTCTAGGGCATGGGGCACGTGAAGAAAACTCTCAGACAACTTGAAGGTAACCCGGGAATGAAAGCAAAGGGTAAAATGATGGCCATGAAACCAGTTGATAAGTCTATAGTACAATCCAAGAAGGGAAAGGGGAAGGGAAAAGGAAAGAAGAAAGAAGATGAAATCCCCTTAGATACCAATGAGGAATGGTACTTAGAGATACAATACCCGGATGGGGTTTTGCTAGGGAAAGAGTGGGAGTCCCACATCAGACAGATGACCATAATCGATTAGAATCACTGGTCAAGTATAATTGTGAAGGAAATGGCATTGGAGCTAGTGCACCCCACAAATAAATGAACACTTGACAGGATGCTAATCTACAATGATGTAGTCAAGGTGAAAATGGAGAAGGTAGGGCTTCTCCAGCTTTACAAGTTTCCCTACTTTGGGAAGCCCGAGCGCTTGTACCAATGGTTGATGACACATGTGCATGAATATTTCCTCTACTTCATAGGGCACAAAATGTGCATAACTCCATAATTAATCTCACAATTTATAGGCCTGAGATGTAAAGGGGACGCGATCTTCAATGACCTCCAGGATGAGGAGGCAATAAAGGAAACCATTACATATTAGGATTATAAGAAGGGATCAAGGTACTACGAAATCACGGATATCAGTGATCCAGTGATGAAAATGGTTGTGCACCTTGTTTCCAAGATAAATGGATAAGAGAGGTGGACCCAGGTGAGCAAGCCCTTGTTGAATGTCTACAGAAAGGTTGCAGAAGGCACCATGTATAATATATCCTAGTACATAGTAGATGAGATCATAAGCAACATGGAGAACAAAGGAAAGATATTGTTTGGGAACATTATATTAACCATTGTGTTCTCATAAATTAGGGTGCCAGATGCATCTGATAAGTTCGTATAGGAGTACCCCGATGAAAACCCTTTGCCCACGGATAGGTTCCGAAAGTATACTTGTGAGTCAATGATGGGGGTGCACAAGGCATGCTTGGATAAATGGTATACGTGCCTTAGGAACACATTCGGGGTAGAATGGTGGATCCCAGACCAACTCCCCATAGTGATTGAAGGAGAAGTAGAGTTCACGGTGTACCAACACTTCTGCATTGGTAGATTTATCTTGGTGGATGGCAGTTGGAGTCCTTGGTGCAAACTCCCCTTCTCATTTACTACCCAATTATTCCAAGTAGGGGTAAACAGATACAATGAGTCGAAGAAGTTAAAACTTGACCTGTCCACCCTTGAAAATGAACAAAAAGAGATGAGAAAGAAGCTGGTCTACCCAAGGAAGCGTGCGTATGTTGAAAGGTATGTGTCGCAGGATGTGCATATCATAAGGCCAATGACCTTACCAATTGTTGAGAGCGTTGCTGCCAGAATTTACCTGTGCATAAGGAGAAAGTTTGAGAAGGGCTTGTACATAGAGAATGAAATATCCATCCCATACGACCCCATGGGAAGGAAGAAGCCTATGCCAAAGTGCAAGGAGAAATAAGAAGAAGAAGAGGAAGAATAAGGGCTAGTGGAAAGGCAGAATATAGGCACCATGGGGTTGAGTACCTATGTCTAGAAGAAGAGAAGAACAATGGTCAAGGAAAAGACCCCGGAGCCTGTGAAGCCATCGTCCCCTGAAGAACCTTTAGATGAAGAAAAGACAGCATCCTAGACTCCAGATTTTTCTATTAGGGAAGAAGAACAAGGAACAAAGGAACAAGGGTTTGAGGATATAGATGACCTGAATGCCTATGTAGGTGAAAGGGATGATGATGAAGGGGAAGAGTTGAAGGTGGATCAAGAGTCAATTGATATCCATGACTCAGAAGGAGAGGAAGCTAAGGATGTAAATGATTCCTTCATCTTTGTAAGAAGGAAAGGTTCCCAAAAGGAGGAAGGCGCGCACAATGAAGAGGGGAGCGAATGGGCTAGTAACAAGGAGCCAAATATGCCCAAGCTCACTCATGAGGAGGTGAATGAAAAGGAAATAAGGGAGGTAGAGAGGATAATTTATGCCTTGGTCAATGAAGAGTTAGGGTGTAGTGCAGAGCTCATGCTCAATGAGTTCAAGGAGCACAGGGAGAAGAGTGGAAGTAGCATGAAAGGCCTACCTCTTTCGGTAACTATTCCTAAGGGCGTGTGCACAGGAAGTAAACATGTGGAAGGGGGAAGACCAATGATGGGTTACATTAATGACCCCAACAAAGTTTTACATGCACATTTCCAAAGTACCGTACCCACCAAGGAGCTTTCCGCCATGGAGTCCTTTGACCTTGAGGGTGGATACCTGTGAATGAGGAAGATGCTTTCATGGGCATTCAACTCCCACCTCGATGAGCCTGAATTCGAGATTAACCAAGGTGTTGTATTGAAGCTTTCTGAAGGAAAGGGGGACAAACCCATTGTAAACATGCAACAACTATTAGATGACCAAGTGTGCAACGCACTGAAAAAAGTCTCAATGGAAATAGAGGCTAGGATCTTTGGTAGAAATGACAGGGTTAGACTATTGAAGGACCTGTTGGAGAAGAGGAAGGAAGAAATGGTGAAGCTAACGAAGGATCTCAGCCTTGAGAAATTAATCAGAACTCAACTATAGAGGGAGCTTCAGGAGGAAAATTCTAGGGTACGTGAAGTTTCCAAGAAGGTGGAGCTCATCTCCCAATAGATTATCATGAAGCACCCTGAACTTAACCCTCCTGCGCAAAAGTATAGATCCTCCCTGGAGTGTCTAGAGGACTTGACTCAGATCCTCACTATGGAGAGGAAACCCTTAGCATTAGAGTTGGCAGAAGAGGTAGTGGCATGCTTGGAGAAAGAATACAATTTGAAGGTCGCTATGCTCGTGGCCGAATACAACAAGTTGCTCACCGACGTAAGAATAACTGCACAAACCGCGGGGGTTGCTTACAACCACTATGTAGATCAAGACAAAGTGACAAGCATACTGCTTTCCAGCGACAAGGCCGAGCTGAAGTAATTTAGAGAAAAGAATAAGGGAAATAGAGCTGAGTAGGAAATGATCATATCTGAAGTAGAAAAGAAATCTGAAGCCATTGAGAATCAGAGTCTCAATCAAAACCTGGCTAAAAGAGCTCTACAAGGTCATCACAAGGAAGATGGATGCCCTAGAAGATCATGCTAAAGAGCCGGAGGCTGTGGTGGAAACCATTACCACACAAGGGGAGGGGCTAACCTTCGACGAGGTGAGCACCTTGGTTGGAGACATCTACACTAAAGCGTAGGAGGAAGTCAGCACTTGGAGTACAGTGGAGGCCGAGCTCAAGAAAAATTTCCCCCTTCTTCTTCTTTAGGAAATTTTTTTCCCTATTCTTTATCTCCGCCTTTCTTTATTCTCCCCCCCATTCTTTTCCAAGGCAAGGCCTTGCAATATTTTTGTACTATATTCTTTGAGAAGGTTCCCGAGGGTGGAGAACAGGTGAAGTGTGGGGTAATGTTGGGACCCTAATTTAGCTTCCAAATCTTAAAGGCGCGTAGGCGCACATGACCGAAGGAAGTGCACAGGTGAAGTCACGCAAGGTAGAGTTCAAAAGGATTCTTGGAGAACTAAGGACGCACCCACCACATAAAGAATAATTCAAGACTTAGCCATTTTTGGCCTTTTGGGCAGGACACATGAAGAACGTGTTCCATTTGGATAAGGTTCCAGCCTAGTGACAAGGTGTCCTGGAGGGAATATACCTTGCAATAGAAAGATCCAAAAATTTAATCATGACATGGAGAGGCATACACCTGGGGAAACCCACACCTTGACACTTGGGGCTAGATTTGAGGCTGCTGAGGAGTTTTTTAGAGCTCAGAGGCCTATTTATACGTGCATCCTTGACAAAGAAAAGAGAGACAGAAGTGTGGTAGTAGAGCTCTGCAGAATTACTACAAGAACTATGGGATGAAAATGGGTATAGAATTCTAGTAAGGATGTAATGGGGAAATGGGGAATGAAATTTTTGTCTTGTGAGAATACACGTATAGATCCACACATGGCACATGACTATGGTTTTCCTTCTGTAATCTTTTATAAGTAACACTATAAATTAATGTGATAAGGTTTCCATGAAAAATGTATTAAGAATATTTCTCTATATTATCTGCATATTTCTATTGTACTTCCATTCTTGTATAATCGTGAATCTTACTTGAATGGTTAAGTATATTAGTAGATTTACAACTCTTAGTTCTATTATTTTTGTTGTACGCTTTGGTTCTATTATGAATAAAGGGGTGTAGAAGCCATCGTGAGATCTATAGCCCTTCATGTCTGTTAAATCACTAAGTTAGAATCATGAGCCATGCCTTCCACAAGACTCACATAAAAGAGAGACTCAGCTGCCTCTCATGCACGTTGGGTGAGTGCCCATCCTCCACTAGGTGATAGGCTAGTGCGCATGAGGTTCCCTTGTTCTTAAGTGGATAAAAAAGTGACTACATATGGCTCAATGGAATGAGGTAGAAGTGATTGTGATGATGAAATTGGCTAGTGTCAAAAAATATGTCCAAAATTTATTCGCAACCAAATTATTTGATATTGAATGTGATAGCATCTCCATGAGGTCAGTCGTTCTTTAATTTACCAAGGTTATAAAAGACCAGGCTCAAAAAAATACCATAGAGATAAATGTCACAAAATGTGTGCAAATAAGCTAACCAAAATATCACCGAAGGGATGGAAATGGTAGGAAGACTTGTAAAAGAATAGAAAGGAAGGGAAGAAAGAAACATCCATGTGTACACAATACCTGATTGCAATGTTTGATCTTTGTACCTTTGATTTTTGTTGTGTTTTCTCAATATTTTTTGTAATTTTGAATTGTTTTTTATTTTTAGATTTTTGACATTTTTAAGAGGTTGGGACTAACAAAGTCACTCTGTGTGGTAAGATCTAACAACTATGTTTGTGACTTCCTTGATAAAGGAGACTAGGCATGTTTTTTTATCGAGAGTGATATTATCCCCGATCTTGATGATCGAGGTGAGTTCAAACTCAATAAATGACCGTGATTTGTTCTGAAACATGGATTTTATATGTGGGAGATTTAATTCCCCATCCAAAGGTTTATGCACTTTGCACCATACTTGATGGTTATGTTGGTGTGCATTCTCGAATCACGCTTGATTTAGAATTTTCAGATTGTTTGATTTGTTGGGAGCTATAGAGATCTTTACAGTTTCGATATGAGCTTGATTAAGACACTGTTTGGGTTTTGTATAAGCTAACGTGTGACTTGTCTGATCCTGAGAAGGAGAAGAAAGTGAACTTGGATGTTTATAACTGATGCAAGAAATGACTATGGGCTTGCCACAACCATCGATAGAAGAAATATGTGATGGATGAAATGGATATGGTCCAAGAATTGAAGAGGATGGGATACCGGGAGGTGAGCTACTGATAGAAGATGATGAAGGGCTTCTAGGATGTGGCTCGAGAATAGAAGAAGAAGGGCTACTAGGATGTGACCCGTAGATAAAAGATGAAGGGCTACTAGGATGTGGTCCAAGAATAGAAGAAGAAGGGATACTAGGATGCGACCCATATATGTAAGATGATGGGCTACTAGGATGTGGCCCAAGAATAGAAGATGATGGACTACCCGAGTGTGATCCATACCTAGAAGACAAGGGGCTAGTTGGGCATGCCCCAAGAATAAAATATATTGGACTACTCAAAAATGTCCCACAAATAGTAGAGGGATGGCTACTAGAAGGTGACCCATACCTAGATGAAGATGAAGGGCTACTTGGGATTGACCCCATAAGAGATTGTGATTGAGGAATCATGATAGACAAAGAGTTATTAGGTGATGAGAAGATAGGCCATGGATCAATGCAAGACCAAGGAGTTTCATCACATAATAAATAATGTGAAGATGGAAGAATAAGAGGATCAATTTGCATGATCTGAGGCTCTTCCTTCATTTCTTGATAAAAGGGATCAACATTTTTCTCAGAATATGTGCGCGCATTGAAGTCTAAAGAGAATCCTTTCTTGTAATCTTCTAAAGGAATATCTTCATGTGCCCCTATAAATGCCTTGATTGTTTCTTCATTATGAAAGAGGTCAATTAGTATGATTTTTTTATCAACCACCAAGGGTTGATTGGAAGAAATAGGTTCACTTGGTGTGGAATACTTAGAAGATGTTTGATGATGATTGATAGAAGAAGATGAGATGAGAGATGAAGAAGATGTGTAGCTAGATGTCTCAAGAATAGAATAAGGTTGTGTGGACCTACTTATACGATGGTATATCATCTATAAACTATTAGGATTGAGTCCAAATTATGTGGATTGCAACACATGGGTTGATTCAGATGTTTGACTCAAAGGACTTTGAGTCACACAAATCTTCAAAGAAGAAAGATTTATTGGGGGTGATTGATGAAGAAGGTCCTGCCAAGAAGGGGAGGAATGTGATTCAAGAATCACACTGAATGAATAATAACAAGGGTCCTACAAAGAAAGAGAGGGCAGCGATTCAAGAATTGTATTAGATGTTTGATTGGAGGGATTTGGAGTTGCACGTATCTTCAAAAGAAGAAGGAATCATTGATGCAACTGATAAAAGGAGTCCTGCAAAGAAAGGGAGGACCACGATGTAGGAGTCATATTAGATGACTTAGGAGTCAAATTAGATGAATATGAATAGTAGTTTAGATCCAAATAGTAGTTTGGATCTGAATCATCAGAATATTTAGAGGAAACATTTGGATTGGAATCCTCAGAGGAAGAGGAAATGTTTAGATTAGAACTAGAAGAAGAGTGGGGGGAACTCGAATAATAATTTGGACTAGAAGCATCCAAATCATACCACTGACTATGAGATGAAGGTGGGGAATAAGTTACCCAAATGGGACTTCTAGCACAAAGAACCAAACAGGGTTTAGTCATGATGGACATCCTTTGATGTGAACGCCAAAAATTGAATTGCTTATTATCATAAGAATGAGGAACTATGTGATAATAATTCATTGTTGGCATCATTTTAATCTCAAATATCTAGGCCTAGATAGTGTGATAAAACTTCTTCAAAGTGAAGAAGGTGCTATGTCCATCTAGGAAGCATAATAACAACTAACTAGACATTTTGTAAGTACGAATATGCGTGTGTGATTTTTTGAAGGGGGTCTAAGGAAAATAAAAATCGGGATGATGCAATATCAATGAGATCAAAAGGGATTGCCATAGAAAATTATTTATCCAAATGAATAATCACAAGGAACAATCACACAAGTGTGAAACACAAAGCCAATCAACAAGGAAATAAACCCTATGCATATGCATGTGTAAAGTTTGATGCAAAGGTGATCAACACAATGTCAATATTTACATCAAGCTCAAAATGAACAAGGCGTAAATATTAACAAAGGATAGATGTGACTCCCAATCAAAGGTTACCATGACAAGTTCAACAACCAACAAGACCTAAATGTTAAAGGGTGGGGTTTATAAATGTAAGCCAGGTAACCACACCAATTGGACATGTCTATTAAGCTTCATGGAGAAGTGAGATATTAGTGTCAAAGTGGTATCAAAACAACCCAAACAAAGTAAGCGACACCTTTCAAGATTTAGGAAAATGTTTGAAATTAAACTAAGTCAAAGTACACTAATAATGTGTTAAAATGTGGGCAGCATAATGCCACAATGTGGAAACTTAGATCATGTTTACGAGAAACATGACATAAGTATATTAATTATGTTGAGACAATGCACTTAAGGTAACATGTCAAAGGGAGATAAAATGATGAATCAATCCTAATTATGATGATGATCCTGATGTGGGTATCAAGATCACAAAGGCTACCAATGATATAAATATGCTTCCACACACTTTAGACATTTAACTTACCCAGCCATAAACATGGATGGGCACAAATGGAAAAAAAATGGAAGAAGCAATCGATCGGTAACAAAAAGGTAGTCACCCCTCCTTTGATCAACAAAGTGTCAAAAAAAAGTGAAGGAGGAAAATCAAAATGGGGGTGAAAAAATGTTGGCTTTACTTTGGCAGAGTTTTACCTTACCTTAAGGTAAGTGAAGAACTAGGCTAGAGTAATACGTCACACGTTTCATGATGAAAATGATGGCTCACAACACAACACAGTTTTTAGAATGGTCAAAGTGGGCTCCTGGCCAAAGTATATTTTCCTAGTTGGTTGTGTCATCCTAGGTGCTACAAAGATTATCCACTAGTGGGATGATTTACCCAAAAAGTTACACTGACTAGTTTGGGAGCATCTCGAATTTTTCCCCTTCAAGCACAGTGGGCGATAAATTCATCCATCATGTACTCAAAAGGGTCGCATAGGGACAACTTGTAACTCTATCTCATAAAGGAATCACTAGTCAAGTAGGTAGTTTGGAGCACTTCTTGTTTTTTCCACAAGGTTCCCTCTTGCGTGGACTACTTTGGGGTTCCTGGAAACACCTCCATTGTTGTCGCTTAAGGTGTTATGCCAAAGGGGTTATGTTCCAGTTGAGCAGAGAGGGACGTACCCTTTTCTAAAACTTTCAATACAATGTTTTGAATATGGTGTGTTTTTTATCTTGCTTAACTTAATGTGGTTTTAAGTAGCACACCATTTGGCAACCTGCAAGAAACATGTGTATTAGTAGGTTTGTCTTTTGTCTTTGACACCTTTCTTTGACAAGCGTTAGGTCCTGTAGACAACGATTTTAGTAATTTTTCATTGAAAATTGATATTAATAAAGGGAATTTACACCTTGCTTTTGATTCCTAAGATCGCCAAAAGGCATGAAGGAAGAACATACATAGTGTGAAAATTATTACTAAATCATATAAAAATTACTTATCTTTTAGAACAAGTGTTTTTAACATATGATACAAAGTTGTGTAAGTGTTTTTTATCTCCAAGATCACTTTTGAAGGCGCGAGGAGAGAGCACACACACTTTACAAATCTTGCTCAAGCTAAGAAATGAAACACTTAACTATGTTAGTCAAAAATAAAACCAAAATAACCCTGCAAATAACTAAGTAGTGCTACAAAAATATTTCAAAGTGTTAGAATGGCCAAGAAAATATGTTTTTGAACTTTAAGATACGTTAGAAAATGACTATTTACCAAATAATATAAAACATAAATTTTTGGTAAATAAAAATCCTAATTTTATGATTCCATTGTTTATTTCACTTCAATACCTTTCCAACGCAACAAAAACAGAGTTATTTTGAGTTTGGGAGAAAAAGTTATGGCCTGTGGAAGATTGCTAATGATGCCTACGCCACTGTTAGTGTACCTGCGCCCCTTTTTAGTGTCTGCACACCCCTGTGTAAAAAAAACAAAGTGAGAGTTTCACCTGTGTGCACAGAATGGTGCATGTGTACCCCCTTTCCTGTAGGTGGCTAAAAAACACCAATTTGGTTCAAAAATATCAAAATTTTATCAATTTGGTTCAATTTTTGGCAACACTTCACCTCCTTTGATCCTGCAAAGAGCAAAAAAATAATACAAACCTAGCTAAACTAGTTAAGAAAAATGATTTTTTTCCATTTAGAAAAAAAATATTAGTGAAACCAAAAACTTAAACTAATCTAAAAAATTTGAAACTAATCTAAAAAGATTTGAAACTAATCTAGAAATCTTTGAAACTAATCTAGAAAGCTTTGAAACTAAGAAATAGTAAGAAAATAAAACAAAAATATTTAAAGTGACTCCATTAATGAAGGATGGACATAAGTGTCCCACCGAGCGTGCCAAATGTGAGCAATGGAAAGTGGAAAAAGTTATGGAATGAGGCTAAATAACCTCAAAGCTTTTCTAACTCATCCATGCACCATAGGATTAGAGCTAAACAAGAGAAACTAGCATGAAAGCATTATAAATTTGACAAAAACATAAAAAAATAACATGTATACTACTCTCTACTCTATGAAAGCTTAATGAAAGTGAACCTAGTTAGATTCTAAGTAATCAAATTGTGTGTTGTTTATTCCATGAGGGTGAATGAATCTGACTAAATAGCTACATGGCCAAGTTTAGCTATTTCATTACTAACCTAACATGGGTGCAAGATGAAGCTATTTTAATGGTGGATGACCCAAGATCAAATGCCTTATTAGCTTGGCTAATGCAAATGAGCTCTTAAGATTTCTTAGGCTTGTTTTGGCTTTAGCTTATGTAAAGTTGTCTATAAAGTGGTCAGTTGAATAGGTAGGCTTGGCCTTGCATTTATACTTTTCCAAATGGAAGAGTTTGAACTTTAGGTGCATGTGGGACTAAATCTCAAAAAGCACTTTAGGATTAGATTAGGATAAACATGCTTTAGTCTTAGTTAAGCTAGGATTAGGCTTGTTAAACTTGATTAGCAAGTGATTAGAGACTCATTGAAAGTTGGGAGGGGTCTGGATAACCAATTTTGATTGATGGATAGCCTACGAAGCCAATAAAAGTGTTCTAGAGAGAACTAGGGAGGTTTTGAATGGTAAAAAGAAGGAATGTTTAGCTAATAAGAGAGATATTATCCAAATAAGATGAATATGGGAAGAATAAAACTGAGAAGGTGTTGTAAATGGGCATTTGAGAGTGGAGTGAACTATGGGGAATTGATGAAGTGTCATTAATTGAATGGATTGGATAAAATTCTAAGTGTAAGAATACTCTAGGTGTCTATAGGAACAAACCCTCAAGCATGACAAATGTAAAGTGGGATTTGCTGGATAGGAAGGTGCTTGGGAAAATCTAGCTATGTCTTGCATCTTTAGTATTATCTAATGTTTCGAAGGAAAAGACTAAAAAAGAACTCATGGATGCATTAGGGAAGTTGTATGAAAAATCCTCTTCCTCTAACAAGATATTTTTAATGAAAAATTTGTTTAATATGAAGATGTCTGAGAATGGTTTAGTAGCAAATCATTTAAATGATTTTTAATATAGTTGTAAATATGCTGGTTTCGATTACAATGTAATTTGATGAAGAAATTAGGGATTTATTAATTATGTGCTCTTTACTTGAGAGTTGGAATAGCCTGGTAATAATGGTAAGAAACTCGGTTTGAGTTAACTCGATGTTGAAGTTTGAGGATGTTGTAGGGGTGATTCTAAGCGAGGAAATGCAAAAAAAAATATTTGGGTAATCTTCTACTTCAGGGAATGCTTTGATAGTGGAAACAAGAGGGAGACAGTAGACTAGAGGAATTAGTGGAAAATCAAAAGATCAGGCAAGGTCAAAATACAAAGGAAACATAGTATGCTGCCATTATGGAAAATATGGGCGTGACAAGAAGGATTGTTGGGAGCTTTGGGACAAGAAGAAATAACATGAAGAAAACAAGGAGGCAAATGTGGAAATAGCTAATGTATGTTAGGATGCTTTTATTATTTCTTTACACAATATTGTTAAATCTTGGGTTTAGATTTGGGGGCTTCTTTCCATGCTATTCCACATAGACATTATTTTGTTGATTATGTTCAAGGAGATTTTGGGAATGTTTTTCTTGGTGATGATGAGCCTTGCAACATAGTTGGAAAAATTTCTATTTAATTCAAAATTCAAAATGGGAATACATGGCTATTAAAGGATGTCAGACATGTTCCTAGTTTAAGATGAAATTTGATATCGGTGTGGCATTTGGGAAGTGATGATTGTACTGTGATATTTACAACAAACTCTTAGAATGTTACTAAGGGTGATCTTTTGGTGGCAAGAGGTAAGAAGTATATAACCTTATATTTCACCACTGATAGAACTAATGTCTGTAATCTTGTGGCTTCATAAGCATATACAACATTGTGGCACTCTAGGTTCAGTCACATGAGCCATAACGACATGAAGATCATAAAGAAGGATTTTCTTGGATATACATAAATAGGTTTGGAGTTCTTTGAGGACTGCATATATGGGAAAAATAAGTGAGTAAGGTTTCTCAAGGTTGAACCTACAAAGAAAGAGAGTAAGCTAGAGCTAGTACATTATGATGTGTGGGAGTCGGCTCAGGTATCATCTCTTGGGGGTTCAAGTTATTATGTTACTTTTATTGATGATGCAACATGGAAAGTTTGGGTATATTGTATTAGAAATAAATATGATGTATTTGACACTTTTGTTAAATGGAAAGTCTTTTTAGAGAATGAAACATATCCTAAGCTAAAATGTCTTAGGTCAAATAATAGAGGTAAGAATTGCAACATTGTTTTGATTATTATTGTTCTAAGAATGGAATTTGCGGGAAAAATAAGGTTCCAGGAACTCTGCAAGAGAATGGGGTGTTAGAAAGGATGAACATGACAATAATGGAATGTGCTAGAGCATGAGGTTACATGTGGGAGTGCCTCTTTCTTTTTAGGTAGAAGCGGTGAGCACAACTGGGTACTTGATAAATAAAGGACCGTCAAGTGCCTTGGATGGAGGCATACCTGAGGAGGCTTGGTATGGTAAGAAACTTTATTATTCATTTCTTAGAGTCTTTGGATGTGAGTTGCTTGTCCATATATACATGGATGATAGGACCAAGATAAAGGATAAATTAGAAAAATGCACTTTCATTGGTTATGGTGGTGATGACTTTGGATTTAAATGTTGGAGTATTAAGGATAAGAAAATCATTCGATCTATGGATGTGGTCTTTAATGAGAAATTTATTTATAAGAAACAGTTGTAGGATCACAGGGAAGAATCCAAGAAATAATATGTTGTGGTAAAGGATCTTCTAGATGGGAAAGTGACACATGAGTCAGTTCAAGAACCTAATCAACAAGAACCCCAAACTCCCATATTGAGGAGGTATTATATGGTAAAAAGAGAACCTAAACATTTTTATCCTTCTCTTTATTATTTATTACTCACTAACATTTGAGAACCATAGATATTTGATGAAGCAATTCAGGTAGATGCTAGGAAGAAGTGGGAGCAATCCATGGATGAGGAGCATCAGGCTCTCATGGAGAACCAGAATTGGGATTTGGTGAAGCTACATGAAGGAAAAATATCATTGTAGAATAAGTGGTTATGTAGAGTTAAAGGGGAAGGAGGAAATAAAATATACAGGGCCCAGTTGGGGGTCAAGGAGTTTTCACAGAAAAAAGTTTTAGAGTTTAATGAGATTTTTTCTCTTGTAGTAAAAATGAATTCTATTATAATTGTTCTTGTAATAGTGGCGGTAAAATATCTGCACTTAGATAAACTAGATGTAAAGACCACATTTCTCCATGGTGATTTGGAGGAGTATCTATATATGCAGGAGCCAAAGAGCTTTGAGGTCAAAGGTAAAAAGGAGATGGCGTGCAAACTGAAGAAGAGCATGTATGTCTTGAAACAAGCTCCATGTCAATGGTATAAGAAATTTGATAGCTTCATGATGGAGAAAGGTTATTTTAGATTCCATTCTGACCATTGCATGTATACAAAGAAATTTGAAGATGGAAGTTATATTATCTTGTACTTATATGTGGATGACATGTTGGTTGCAGAAAAAACGTGCAAGAAATAAAAGGACTCAAAAAGTAGGTAAGTGAATCCTTTGCTATGAAGGATTAGGGGTAGCCAAATAAATACTTGGTATGATGATATCTTGTGATAAGAAGGAATGGAAGCTCACTTTATTTTAGGAAGAGTACATTAAGAAGGTATTGGATAGGTTTAATATGCAGGATGAAAAACAAGTTCAGACTCCTTTGGTAGGCCATTTCAAGTTATCAAAGGATTTATGTCCCAAGATAGATCACGAGAGAAACAATATGTCAAAGGTACTGTCATCACCAATCCGACACTATGATAATTCTTCACTGGGAAATCCTCGTGCTATGATTATTTACTAATGCACAACATTTAGTTTGGTGGATATAATCTGGAAACAAAACAACAACATAACACAAGAATACCATCGACTATGATAAGACGGAATAATGAAAAATCTGAAATATCAAAGTAAATTATAATATTAACATGAAACTGTTACAATCTCACCCATGAGGTACTTCAAGTGTTATTGACTTCACTTGCCTTTCACCAAGACTATGGGAGAAACTTTACAATTGCACCTCTTAATGGCTTCTTTAACACACCTTTAAACTGATGGCTTCCTTCGCACACTTCCTACAATATTTCTCACTACTTCCTTCTATGCTAAATGAGGGGGGTGGCCTCTCTATTTATAGAACTTCCAGGCTTATCCATCTTATCTCTAAGATAGGATAAGAAATCCACTCTGACGAATCATATTCCATACCTTAACTCTTATCTGTACATGTAAGCTTGTCTTCTAAGATAAGATAAACCTTATCATTTTACATGGGTTCCACATTTTTAGACTTTTTAAAAATAAAATACACAAAATATTTATGACCTCACTCCTTGTCCTTATTACTAATATAATATTTCTAATTCCTAATCATGTAGACCCTACTTCTCTAATTACCCAAACTTTGACATTTTAACATTACCGGACCACTTACGACAAATATTTACTTTTTTTACAACATTCCTATTGTACTTTGATTGTTACCGTACTCCACATTATTGGCGGCATCGTACTGACGGTACCGTTATCTTCTATCAGACACTACTACTAATTATACTTAACAGCATCTTATTCCTAATACATACATTAATAAAATAGAAATTATGGAGGAAAATTTTAGTGTCGATATCTTCCCCTTCCTAGCTTCTACTCCGTCCTCAGAGTAGACTATTCTGGTGCTTGGAAAATCTTCAACTTGTCGTGGTTGACCCATTTCGTAATGGGAGTGCCATCTAATTCCTCCAGTCGGTACGTACCATTTTCATGCACAGCTGCTATTTTGTTGGGCCCCATCCATTTTGGAAGAAATTTTCTCTGTCTTCTTTTTTTGTATCTGGAATCATATACTAGAACCAAGTCATTCACATGAAATGGAGACCACCGGATCTTTTGATCAAAGTATTCCTTCTGCTTCATTTTCTTCTTATGGCTTGTATCCTTTGCTATTTCTCTCATTTCCTCTAGCAAATGAAGATGTACCAACCTTTCTTTTACTGAATCACTTTCATCCATCCTTTCATTTTTCATAACTCTCATAGTGGGAATATCAAACTCAATATGAAGAACTGGATCAATGTCATAGGTCAACTGAAATGGGGAGTATCCTGTTGCTGACTTTGATGTTGCCCTAGATGCCCACAATGCTGCATGAATCCTTTTATCCCATTTATGTACCTGCAAGGCTTTATCTTTTGCTAGAATTTGACACAACACAAAATTTGTTCGTTCCACCTGTCCATTTGTGCTTGGCTTGTATGTTGTTGCCTTCTTGTGCTTAATAGAAAACTTATTGACTAGGGCTTCTACCACCTCATTAATGAAGTGGCTTCCTTGATCTGTTACAATTTCTAATGGGCAACCAAATCTGATGATAATGTGTTCATACATGAACCTTGCCACTTCATCCATGGAAGCTGTTTTCAATGGCCTAGCTTCAACCCACTTGGTTAAGTAATCTGTGGCAACTACAATATACTTATTTTGGCGTGATGTAGTTGGAATTGGACCTACAATGTCTATTCCCCACTTTTCAAAGGGACCAAGGGGAAGAATATGACATAATGGAGCTGATGAAGTCTTATGGTTACCATGTGTTTGACAAATATCACATGTCTTACAATAATTATAACAATCTTCAAAAAAAGTGGGCCAGTGATAACCTGCATCCAATATCCTTCTTGTTGTAAGTTGTCCAGAGAAGTGCCCTCCACATGTACCATTGTGGAATTCTTCTAGCAGTTCCTTCCCTTGATCACGTCCAACTTCCCTCTTGTACTGTCCATCAGGTCCTATTCGAAATAATACTCCATGCAGAATAGAATATGGACGACTGTCTTGAGTAATCTTTCTCTTAGTCTTTGCATTGGCACCATCAAGAAACTTGAATTCATTTAGATAATTCCAAATATCTATGTATTCACTAGGGATTGTGTCAAGGGATAACAATGCTGCATCGGGGAAATCATCATCATCACAAGATGATCCTAAACCATCATAGGCTCAAGAGAGTGCATCTTCATTGACATGCTTCTTTCCTGGCCTATCTATAATGTCAAATTCAAATTCTTGTAGCAAAATTATCCATCTTGCTATCCTCCCTGATGGGTTAGGCTTATTTACAATATATTTTAGAGCCTGATGATCTGTTACAGCTAGAAATTTTTTCCCTAGCAAGTAATTTCTAAACTTATTTATAGCAAAAATGATATCTAGAGCCTCTTTTTCAGTTACAATATAATTTACCTCATCACTGCTCATTTGTCTACTCCCAAAGTAAATTAGATGTTCATTCCCATTTTCATCCTTTTGGCTCAAAGTACTTCCTAGTGCTGCATCTGAGGCATCAGTGTACACAATGAATGGCTTGCTCTAATCTGGATTCTTCAAAATAGGTGAAGACACCAGGGCTTCCTTCAGTTGTCCAAAAGCTTCATGTGCCTTATTTCCTGGTTCATAAGTAACATCCTTCTTCAAGAAATGGGTTAGTGGCTGTGAAATCTTTGAGAAATTCTTGATGAACCTTCTATAGTAACCCACATGGCCTAAAAATGATCTCAATTTACTTCTATTAATAGGAAATGGTAAATCTTTGATTTTTAAAACTTTATTAGGATCAGTACCAATACCATCTCTGGATACAACATGCCCTAACAAAAAGCCTTTAGAACATCTAAAGACACACTTTGTAGGGTTTAGTGAGGCTTGTGCTTCATCTAACCTTTGAAATGCTGTCTCCATTTGGTACAGGTGGTCCAATTTGCTCCCATAGATGTAAAAATCATCCAGAAATACTCTGATGAAGGTCCCAATGTAGGGTTCGAACACTCTATTCATCAAATGCTGGAATGTTGTTGGAGCATTACACAACCAAAAAGGCATAACTCTATAAGCAAATGTTCCCCAAGGAGTGGTGAACGTGGTCTTTAGCTGATCTTTCTCTACTATACGAACTTGGTTGTAGCCACTATATCCATCAGCAAAACTATAGCACTCCTGGCCAGCTACTTCGTCCAAGATCTGATCTGAAAATGGAAGAGGGTAATGATCCTTCTTTTTTGCCTTATTGAGCTTCCTGTAATCAACACAAATGCGTAGCTTCCCATTATTTTTTATTGAGATCACAATGGGAGAAACCCATTCTAAATTCTCCACAGCAAATATGAATCCTACATCAAGTAACTTATCTATTTCTTCTTTTACAGTCTTGGAAAAATTAGGATTCATTCTATATGGCATTTACTTTATGGGCTTAGCACCATCTACCAGCTCAATACAATGTTCTACCCAACTTACTTGATGGAGTTCCTTGTAATCAAAAGTGAATGTGTGTATGTACCTTCGAAAGAGCTGGAGGTAGGATTCCTTCTCACTCTCCATCACAGCATCACCAATCTTTATTTGTTGGAGACGATCATCAACTTCTTCTTCAGATAATTTTATGGGGTCATGAGTTGGTGTGACTGGAAGGATATCCATGACTGAAACATCCACCTCACTTTCTTCATCTTCAGTGTCCACTTCACTGGTACTAGAGTAATCAGAGGATGTCTAATCATCAGTTTCATCACTTGAATCCACAGGTTCTGCCTTATAATGTCGAGGATCACATTTATCTTCACCCTCTCTCTACCACGTCCAAGTGTTATGAAACCTTCATTCTAGTAGTTTCTTGCATGAACTCTCCTTAGCCATGGTCTTCCCAGTAGCATTGGGTATGCAACAGTACCATTTTTCATCACCTGAAATTCTACCACACATACCACACTCATAACAGATATTGCCACATTTGAAACTACACCTTCTGGTTTAGTTTTTCCTTTATTTAATGACCTTAACATAAGTGTTGAAGGGCGATCAATTTTTAAACCCAACATATTCATTACAGACTCGGTCATTACATTAACTGCAGCACCTCCATCAACTAAAACATCATGAATTGAAATGCCATTACATAATACCTCAACTTGTGGAGCATAGGGATCCACCTCTGTCTCCAAAACAGGGACCTCAACCTCCTTCCTTCTTGGAGCATTGAGTCCACCTCGCAAATCCCGCCTCTTCTCAGAAGACATAGCCAAGAGTTGACCATATGTAATATTTGTAGGCCTTTTGGATAGATCTTCCAAGATGGAGTATGGTCCTTGCCCCTGTGAAATCAAAAAATCTTGCACACCCAACTTTCTTCTCCTATGTTTCTTACTAGTTTCTTCTTTCATCTTCTTAGGATCATTTCCATCTTGATTATCTTTTTCTTTCTTTATTTTTGTTACAAACACATCTACTTCATTATTTCTGGTCTTATCTACTACATCAAAAGAATTCATAGGTGATTTTCCTTTATCATTATCTCCTTTACCAGATGTAGAAGCTCTATCTGGACAATTATACTTATAATGACCCTTTTTATAACAACCATAACATACAACTTCAGAAATATTTCTTTTTGGACCTCTATCTCCTCCCTGAGAACTAAATTCCTTTCCTTGAAGAAGATTAATAGTTAACTGACCCATCTTTTTGAGTAGATCTTCATACTCAGTAGATGTACTAGGAGAAATATTTGTGCTCACCGGGAGTGGCTGTGGATTCTGGACCAAAGGTGCTGGTGTAGGCTCTACTTTAGCAACAATTTCTTTGGGCTCCTCTTCCATGCTTTCTTTTTACCTTCTTGCAATCTCCTTTGCTTATTCAATGGTAGCTGGGTGGTCATACTTCACTCGTTGTCTGATCTCTGGCTTCATCCCAAGAATGAAGTGCTTACAGAGGAGATTATCCACGCCATTCATCAACCCATCTGCTAGTCTTTCCTTCCGGATCTGGGCATCGAACTTCCTCCTTAGCTCTAGAACATGAGCATGATAATCCCTTATCTTCTCCTTCTCTCCTTGGGATAGCTTTGTGATCTCAATCATGAGATCTGCATATTTCTGTTGTTCACCAAATTCTTCAAGAAAACTTTCAGTTAATAAATCCCATGAATTTTTCACATTATCACCTAGTGTTTCAAACCACCTAAGTGCTGAACCATCCAAAAAGGTAGGAAAAAATTCAGTCCATTGTTCCCTTCTTATAAGGCCATTACAAATACAATATTGTTTAAACTCTTGAATGAAAGAAGAAGCATCTTCATTAGATTGAGCTGAAAAAATAGGAATCTTTCCCATTTTCAAAAGTAACCACCGTGAAATACCAACCTATAAGTACAATTAACAAGACTTATGTGCACAAATAATTGGAATCACTATACTAGAAAGTGACTTTACACCTTTCTACAGTAAAATAGAAATTACCACGGTAAACTATGGTAAATCTTGACTTACTGCGGTAAAAATTGACTTTACTGTGGTAAACACTATTCACGGTAAAAAGTGAAGTTACTGCGGTAAATACTATTCATGGTAAAAAGTGACTTTAATGTGATAAATACTATTCACAACAAAAATGAATTTATCATGGTAACTACTATTCATGGTAAAAATGACTTTACCATGGTAACTACTATGCACAGTAAAAACAAGGTTACCCTCCAATTGATTTTTGACTAAGTGGGAATATCTCTCCAGAAAATCCACCAACAAGGAATGGTCCTGGCAACAGAACCAAAATGTCATCACCAATCCGGCACTATGATTATTCTTCACCGGGAACTCCTCATGCTATGATTATTTACTAATGCATAGCCTTTAGTTTGGTGGATGTAATCTAGAAACAAAACAACAACATAACACAAGAATACCATCGACTATGATAAGACGGAATAATGAAAAATCTGGAATATCAAAGTAAATTATAATATTAACATGAAACTGTTACAATCTCACCCATGAGGTACTTCAAGTGTTATTGACTTCACTTGCCTTTCACCAAGACTATGGGAGAAACTTTACAATTACACCTCTTAATGGCTTCTTCAACACACCTTTAAACTGATGGCTTCCTTCGCACACTTCCTACAATATTTCTCACTACTTCCTTCTATGCTAAATGAGGGGGGGTGGCCTCTCTATTTATAGAACTTCCAGGCTTATCCATCTTATCTCTAAGATAGAATAAGAAATCCACTCTGACGAATCATATTCCATACCTTAACTCTTATCTGTACATGTAAGCTTATCTTCTAAGATAAGATAAACCTTATCATTTTACATGGGTTCCACATTTTTAGACTTTTTACAAATAAAATACACAAAATATTTATGACCTCACTCCTTGTCCTCTTTACCAATATAATATTTCTAATTCCTAATCATGTAGACCCTACTTCTCTAATTACCCAAACTTTGACATTTTAACATTACCGGACCACTTACGACAAATATTTACTTTTTCACAACATTCCTATTGTACTTTGACTCTTACCATACTCCACATTATTGGCGGCATCGTACTGATGGTGCCGTTATCTTCTATTAGACACTACTACTAATTATACTTAACAACATCCTATTCCTAATACATACATTAATGAAATAGAAATTATGGAGGAAAATTTTAGTGTCAACAATACTTTAGTCATCAGTAGTTGGCATTTTGATGTATTCTATGGTGTGCACTAGGCTTGATATTGTGCATGTAGTGGGAGCAGTGAGTAGATTTATGAGTGATCCAGGTAAAGATCAGTGACAGGAAGTAAAGTGGATCTATTGGTACTTGAGAGGGACCATGGGGACAATTTTGTGCTACAATGGTGTTGGAGTTAGCACATTAGTTGTACAGATAATATATCAAATCTAAGCATACATGCAAATACAAGTGGAGATTCTACTAGAATAAATATACAAAACAAGATATATAAGTCAACACCAGATTTAACGTGGTTCACTCAGTGTGGACTACGTACACCAAGAAACAAGTCAATATATTATCCAAAGCTTTGACAAGATATACAATTGAAGATTTACAATCTTCCACACCTCTCAGGTGTACATTACTTTCATTCACTCAAGCTTTTGCTTCATCTCCAAGAATTCTCTCTCACAATAATCAACTTTTGTAAGTTCTTCTTAATTCTTACATCTAAACCCTAAATTTCATTCTTATATAGGCGTATACAAACTTAGGGTACTTATCCATGCAATCACAATCAATAGATCTACTTTAATACTAAAAATAGATCTAATTCCTGAAATTTAATTAAAACACTCATACATAGGCAACTGATGCTAGTTATCCCTAACCAATGCCAGTTCCTCCTTGCCTGACTAATGTCGGTCATAGGTGACCAATGTTGGTCCCTCCATAACCAATGAAAGTTACTGCATTTTCCATGAAGTTTCATATTGCATGTTAATCCAAATTAATTGAGCTCCACAACTCAATAATCTCCCACTTGGAGATTAATTACTGCACCATACCTATACAACATCATTCTTTGATCCTTAGCTTTTTTTCTTCATCTTCAAGTCTCAAACTCTAAGACCAATAGAAGTGGAGTGTAACTCCAACTTCTCTTTTGCTAATGGCTTCATTATCATATCCGCAAGGTTCTCACTTGTATGAATATTTTCCATATTCAACTTCCCATCCTCCAATACATGTTGTATGAAGTGATACCTCAACTGAATTTGTTTTGTTCTTAAATGAAACAGTAAGTTCTTTGAAAAATGAATTGCACTTTGACTGTCACTGAATAGTTTACAATCATCTTGATCCTTTCTAAAATCTTCCATGAACTTACTCATCCATATCATCTCCTTGCTAGCCTCTGTAGTTGTAACATACTCTGCCTCAGTAGTAGAAAAATCCACAACCTTCTACAATCTTGAAATCTAGCTAACTATCGTCCTACTACTTTAAAAATATACACAGTAGTGCTCCTCCTACCATCTAGATCTCCAACCATATCTTAGTCAACATAGCCACATAATGAAATATCCAAACCTTCATAGCATAACTGTATGCTAGATGTTCCTTTCAAATACCTAAGTATCCATTAGACTAATTTCTAATTCTCTTTACCTAGATTGGCTGTATATCTACTCACAACTCCCACTTCCTGTGTAATTTCTAGTTTGGTACAAACCATAACATACATGAGACTCCCAATTGCTGAAGCATATAGCACTCGTGTCATGTATTATACCTCCTTATGTGATGAAGGACACTAATATTTGTTCAATTTGAAATGTCCAATCATAGGTTTACTAACAGGTTTTACATTCTGTATCTTGAACCTTTCTAACACCATGTAGATATTATCCTCCAAACAAATACAATTTCTTATTCTTCCTGTCTTTGTGTATTCACATGCCAAGGATTATTTTTATAGCTCCTAAATCCTTCGTATAAATTGTGTGAGCTATATTTAGCTTAAGTTCACTAATGTCCTACATACTAGATCCTACATTAATCATATCATCCACATACAGTAAAAAATAATATAGCTCCCATTTTAAAGTTTATTGAAATAAACACAATGGTCAGATTCACATATCAAGTAACCATGCTCATGCATAAAACTATAAAACCTCATATACCATTGCCTTAGAGATTTCTTAACCCCATATTGGCTCTTTTTCAACCTACACACAAATTTCTCCTTACCCTTGACTTCATACCCAAGTGACTACTGTATATAAATATCTTCATCCAAATCACCATGAAGGAAATCCATCTTCCCATCTAGTTTCTCTAAATACAAATCCTCTACTTTAACTAAACTCAATATAGTATGAATAGAAGTCATCTTTAAAAAAAGAGAAAATATTTCACCGAAATCAATACCTACTTTCTGTGTAAATCCCTTTAGTACAAGCCTTTCCTTGTACCTTTTATGTCCACCTCTTCTTCCTTGATCCTGTAAACAAACTTGTTCTGCAATGTCCTCTTACCTACTAGAAACTTAACCAAATCCCAATTTTGGTTCTGTTCCAAGGATTCCATCTCCTCATCCATGCCATGCTCCCACTGGACATGGGTCTTATCCTACATTGCTTCTTAAAAAATTTATGTTTCACCATTATTAGTCAATAATAAATAAAATAGAGAAGGTGTAAATATTTTTGGAAGTTTACTTACCCTTTGTGACCTTCTCACAAGAGTTTGTGGCACCAGAGGCACATTTTGAACCTCCTGTACATTTGTATCCAAATCTATCAGCAACTGACGTGATCACCTATAATCAACGTCAGCTATGCTAACCAATCTCATTTTTTCTCTCCTGTAACCGATACCAGTTTTGTTGACTAATGTTAGTTAGGGGTCAATTGACATCGGTTACTATGTAACCCTGTTAGTATTAATTTTAAATCTGAGAGTTCATTTTCATTCACAAACTTCTCAACCGATCCATCCTTGGGTACCAAAATTTGATCCTTTTATATTCTCTTTTCATTCCATTCAATATCATGAATCCTAATAATTTTAGAATTCTCTAAATCCCAATAATAGAATCTTAAATCACCAGATCCATAACCAATGAAAGTGCCTATCTTGGATTTTTCATCCAAAATTTTCCTATTTTCCTTATCAATATGCACAAAATCTTATGAACTAAAAAATTTAAGAAAAGAAAGATCTACCTCTATTCCAGTCCAAGCTTCCTCTGGTATTCCTCCATCTAGTGAACTTGAAGGCCCACGGTTAATAAAATAAGTTGTTGTATTAACTGATTCTACCTAAAACTATAAGGGCAATCCAAAATGTATCCTCATACTTCTAGTACATTCCATGATTATCCTATTTATTCTCTCTGCAACACCATTCTCATGTAGTGTTCTTAGAACCATTATTTCTCTACATATCCCATTCACTGAACAATAATAATTGAAATCATTGCGACAATATTCAACACCATTGTTAGATCTAAGGCACTTTAACTTTGAATTTGATTCATTCTCAACAAGGTCATTCCATATTTTAAAAGTCTCAAACACATCAGATTTACGTTTAATACAATAAATCCATACCTTTCTTGTAGCATCATCAATGAAAGTAACATAATATTGGGATCCTCCATGAGAAGGTACCTGAGTTGGTCCCCACAAAGCTAAGTGTACAAACTCTAATTTCTGCTCCTTAATTTCCTCAACTATGATAAATCTCACTCTCTTTTGCTTTCTAAAGACACAATGCTCCTAGAAATTAAGATCTAAATCTTTTAAATCTAATAACTTACCCTTAACCTTTAGGATCTACATTCCTTTTTGACTCATATGGCCCAACCGATTATACCATATGCATGCATCTAAATCTAAAGTATATAATATAGAAAATGAATCAGTAACACAGGTAGATAAATATAATGTTCCTACCTTCTTACCTCTTTCCACAACAAAAACAACCTTGGTGACTTTCCAAGAGTCTCGTGTCAAAGTCACCATGTAACCAACTTCACCTAGTTTTCCTACAGAAATAAGATTCCTCCCGAGGCTTGGTACATGCCTCACATATTTCAATACCCATGTGTTTCCATTCTGTAATTTTAGATGAAATTCCCCTTTACCAGTAATACTACAAGATTCATCATCACCCAAATAAACATGCTCAAAATTTCCATAGACATAATTTCTTAAATAACCCTTATTAGGGGTTGCATGGAAAGAAGCTCCCGAATCTAAAACCCATGATTCCATTCTATTATCTATTGAAAGAATAAGAGAATCTTGCATTACCTTTGCTACAACAAGATTTGATTCTTTACCTTTATATGGTTGTCTGTTCTCTTTATCCTTTGACCAAAAATATTTTTTTACATGTCCTTTATTTTTTACATCTCCAACAAGTAATTCCCTTACCTCTGGATTTAGATATGTTATCCCTTGACTTTGATTTTCCATTAATCTTACTCTTGGATCTCTCCTTCTTCCTTCCCTTGATTTCAACATTCAAAGCATCCCAAGATGATGATTCCTCTGTACTCTTCCTGTGAATTTCTTCATTCAAGATTATTCTAACCACATCATCAAACTTCAAAATATTATTAGTAGATGATGTATTACTAACAACCATTACCAAGTTATCCCAACTACTAGGAAAATAACATAAGAATAAAAGTGCTTTCACTTCATCATCAAACGGAATATCAACCAATTTTAACTGATTTACAATAGATCTAAAATCATTCAAATGACTAGATGTAGATCCACCTTCATGCATCTTAGAACTAAATAGTTTCTTCATCAAATAAAATTTATTTGAAGCACTAGGTTTTTCATATAAATTAGTAAGAGATTTCATTAACCCTACTGTAGAAGTTTCTTCTATAATATTGGAATCCAAAGATGTTTCCAGGCTCAATCTTATAGATCCCAAAGCCTTTCTTTCAAGAATATTCCATTCTTCATCAGTCATCTTCGTAGGTCTAGAATTCTCATCCAACGGTAAATACAAATCTCTTTGATATAGATAATCCCCAATCTGCATCTTCCATAATTGATAATTTCAGTCATCAAACTTCTCTACCTTGTATTTAATTTCTTCTACCATTGTTATAGCTCCCACTCGATCAGAAAACCCTCTGTGAGTAAATTTTTCAACACACAAAATGCTCAAACAAATATCTAATACCTGTTTTTGGGGTTAGCACACTAGTTGTATAGATAATATATCATATCTAAGCATACATGTAAATAAAAGAGGATATTCTACCAGAAGAAATATAAAAAATAAGAGATATAAATCAACACCATATTTAACATGGTTCACCCAGTGTGGGATACATCCACCAATAAACAAGCTAATCTATTATCTAAAGATTTGATAAGATATACAATTGAAGATTTACAATCTTCCACACCTCTCAGGTGTATAATACTTTCTTTCACCCAAGATTTTTCTTCTTCTCTAAGAATTATCTCTCTCACAATAATCATCAAATTTTTCAAGTTCTTCTTAATTATTACTTCTAAACCCTAGCTTTCATGCTTATATAGGTGTATACAAACTTAGGTAACTTAGCCATGCAATTACAATCAATAGATCTTCTTTAATAATAAAAATAGATCTAATTCCTAAGAGTTAATTAAAACTCTCATACACAGGTAACTGATATTGGTTTCTCCTTACCTAACTGATGCCGGTCATAGGTGTTTGATTCTAGTCCCTCCATAACCAATGATGGTTATTGTGTTTTCCAGCAAGTTTCATATTATGTGCTAATCTGAAGTAATTGAGCTCCATAACTCAACAAGTGGATCAAAAAACACTTTGCATAGTTACATAGATTCAGATATGGATAGAGATGTAGATAATAGGAGAAGCATGAGAGGTTATATTTTAACTGAAGGTGGAACAATAGTGAGTTGGATTTCATGACTACAAAAGCTTGTGGATTTGTCAACCACAGAGGCAAGAAAAGATATGATTTGGTTACACCAATTTCTTGAGGATTTGGGGCATAAGCATGAGGAAGGAAAGATATATAGTGATGTTCAGAGGGGTATACACCTAGCTAAGACCTTTGCTTTCCACTCTAGGATGAATCATATACATCTTAGGTACCATTTCATCAGGAAAAATTTAGAGGAAGAGAAGTTGAAGCTGGAGAAGATTCATACTAGTCAGAATCTTGCAAACATGATGACCAAGGTTATCACAAAGGAGAAATTGAAGTTTTGTTCAACTTTGGTTATTTTCATGGATGACGGTAAAGGGTTAAGAAACTTTCTCAAAGGAAAACTAGTCTCTGAGTGGGAGATTTTTATCTTGTGGAGCTTGTTTTCATGTGCAGAAGTGTTGAAGACTGTACACTAAGAGTATTGTACACTTTCCCTAGTAATATTATCATATGGGTGGGATTTGTTTCCCATAGGTTTATGGGATGGTTTTGGCCCATGTTTTTGGTACCCACAATATTGTAAATCTGCTTATGGTAGGGTTGATGTAACATTGTAGATTTGTGTGAGTTCAAGTGTGAATTTTGTAGAGTTTGTTTAACATAGCTCCAAATAGATCTGGGTATTTTATTGAGAAGTGGTGGCTTGTAATAAAATATGAGAAAGTGATTTTTTGTGGACGTAGCCCAAATTAGGTGAACCACATTAAATATTGTCTCTTTGTGTTGTGTTCTTTTTATTCTGCACTTTTATTTTAGATCGGTAATATTTTCTATATATTAGTTTCTATTGTTGTGATTATGTGAGGGATTTCTCCACATATTTTATCCCTTATTTCCAAAAATGAGCAATAAACACCCAGGGGTGAAACTAGGTTACATAAGGGACCAAAACAAGGGATAGTCTTGGGAAATGTTTTGTGTCAAACTATCCAAAGGGGATGGTAAATAAGGTGCAATAAAATGTGCCTCATTCTAGTGATGATAAGTGGCACATGGGGATTTGTTGACAGGAAGAGCTGAGAATGGGAGAAAAGGGGATTAAATTTCATGTTTGATGATTCACACCCCTTATATGATTACCTGGATATGAGGGCTTAAATGTTTTTAAGAAATACTATATTGTGTCCCCCCTTTTCACTTTCATTCACGCTTTGGGATTACTCTGGTTGTTTTTAAATGAACACTTAAGCCTTGGAGTGAAATATGTCCACTCTGTGAGAGTTGGCTAATTCCCTATAGTAAGTTATCATTGGATAGAGTCTTGATGACTATGTATTTGGAAATTTCCCTTCCACACGATCAGATTGTGACGATTACCACCTTCACCGTAGATAGGTTTCTTTTCTTGATCTCACATATCAATGTTATAGGAGCGGTCAATACTAACTCACTAAAATTGTGGGAAATAGAAAATTATGAAACTAGGGCACACATTCAGGAAATGTAACCAAATGTAATCTTGAAGGCACTTGTAAATGTTGAAAGAAGGTTGTAAGAAAATACTCCACCTCAATCTATGCACCAATTTGCGATGATCATGAAACTCTATCATAGTGTATACTCAGGTACGAAGTTATTTAGGAAGAGACAACTATACAAATGGAGCCTTTAAAAAATTTGAAAATGAAAAGTTTCTGGGATATCTGAGATCATGGAAACATGGAGGGAGGAATGGAGGAGGAAAAATGGAGGAGAAATAATATGGGTGATTTTTTTCTAGAGTATCCAGGTAGACCTTGGTCTGATGAAAAATGGTGGAATATGAAAAAATTCACTATCTCCATGGTTTTTATGGCTTTGGGGGTGGCGGCGCATATGTGTTTCCCCCTTTTGCACTAATGTCACTGAATTGCGCTAGATGTCTCTGTGAATAGGATACAAAAGAATCACCTGTAAAAGCCCTATAAGAATAAGTGGTGGACACCCTAATAAATAGAAGATGCATATGAGAGGGAGTGAGGACTATCCTCATATGTCAAATATATCGGGCCTATCAGTTGAGTGTCGCACTGCATCTCAGGAACCATATGGATTTCTAGGTGGTGTGTGAAACAATGTGTGTGTGTGTGTCCCACTGTTTCCCCTTGTGCCAATCAGGGACTTTATGAAGTAGTGACCACAATAAATGTTCCTCAACCTCATCGTAGACATTTAGTGGCGGGCATGCATGGCAACGAGGTGGGGGCTAGAATCCCCTTCTATCGAAAGGTTTGATGTACATGAGGCCTTCCTAGGGTCATGCCTGGTGGGTCCGGGAGCTCAAAATGGGGGCATATATAGCTTTATATGCCATTTAATCCCCTATAGAACCATTGGTGAAAGAGATAGAAAATGCTTAGTTCTTGGTCCCTTATTATGATCACATAACTTTATATTTATATGATTCCTTTGTTTGAATTTCCTAATTAACCCCGAAAAGGATGAAAAAATATATAAAATGCTCAAACAGATAGAAAGGACCCAAAAAGTGTGACCAAAGTACAAAGAGGACAAGGGTTCCTAGAGGGGATAAGATCACATAGTACTGACATCCTGTCTGGGTGTTAGTGTCAAGATTGAAAAAAAACTAGAAGGTGAAAAGAAAAACTAAGCAAGTAAGAGAGAAAGACTCAAAGTATGAAGCATAAACCATGTAAGAAATGTTGCCAAAGACATGGGTTAATCTATACTTTTCTTACTTAGGAGTCATGCAAATAATAGTATGTGATTGAGACTAGATAATTACCCAAAGTGAGTGCTTTTGTGTCTGCATTTTCCCCCATTTTATGTTCGTGAGAGTAATGCTTAGTAACATAAAGTAGATAGATATACATACCTGATATGCATGTATATTGACTGTTGAAAGTGTTCCGAGGGACTAGAAAAAGCATGAGAGTGATAAATGATGAAGCGATGGAGACTAAATAAGAAACAAAAGTGTAAAAGGTGATGAAAATGAACCTAGGGTGAAAATGTGTGTGTAGATGTTGATGTGTGAGTGATGTAATTTTTGTTAGTATCATGTGTGTGATGTAAGAACACATTGTTGATGTTGACTTCTTGCTTCCCATTTAGATGGACCTATAAAAGGATAAGATGATCAAGTATTCAAATACACATGTATATGTATAAAAAGTAAGGATATGTATGAAAAAGAAAATGCTGAAAATATGAAAAAGGAACATGTACACCTAATCCATGATGAGAAAAGAGTGTAGAAAGGATATTTTGGATTATGTAATGACATGTGTGAGAGTTTCAAGTGATATCATGCCAATATAGGTCAATGAAATAAGTGTAGGGAGAAACTATTCGGTGTCATCCTCTAACCTTTGACCGCTCCCCAAGAACTATAAGAGATCTTTATATTGTCTAGTTTTTTAGGTAACTCGATTTCACCATAGAAGTAGTAGTTGAGAGGAAGGTCTCATGATATCCTCTAAAATTTAACTATTTCTCAACATAAAACAACACTACATATGGTGTGTAACAATGCATGTGCTAAGGATAATCTACCCTGTAAATTCCATTATATAGAGTTCTGTAGACTATGTTGAACCTAATCACTATGTAACTACCCCCTAGTTAATAGGTGCTCCAGAAAAGGCAACATTGTACTAAGGACCCAAGTTTGATTATGAGCCTTGAACTGTGTTGTACTGGTATTGTTTGTGTGTAAAATACTATATGGGGTGATTTATTCACCCAAATGATGCCCTCCTCTTTGGAGGCACATGTAATGCCATTGAATGATAATGTCAACACTTAAAAGAGGATTGAATGCACTATAATCTGTGCCCTGCAATGGGAAGGGGAATGTTCTTGGTAAAAACCAAGGAACATGCAAACAAGTGGATAGGAAAACATGTGTTAGTACAGACAAAGACAAGCATGTAGAAAATGACATGTAAGCCAAAAAAACTATGTATATGCTAGAACATAATTAGACAATGTAAATGCCCAAAAATAAAATGTTGGCTACACAAATTGGGTTGCAAACATGGGACACCACTCACCATGTTTCAAGATACTCGAGGACATAGTGGCCACAAATAAACAAGTGTGCACACAAAACAATGGTAAAAGTATGTAAATAATAGAATAATGGTAGTTATGTAACAAATAAGTTACAAATAACCAAATCAAGTATTCTACATAAAAAATACTTCACATGAAGCACCTTTTAGCATGATAGAAATATGAAAAGTACATCAAAGTGTGTATAATATGATAAAGTAGTGTGCTATGAAACAAAAATAAAACAATAACACCTGTATTGTACATATGTAATGCCCCCAGCAAGGCAGGTGGTACTATGCCAAGCATCCATGCTACGTGAGAAGGATCTATATAATATACGATCACAACTATAAATCAGGATGTGAACACGCATGTTTGTATGGTCAATGGCCCATAATGACATAAAAGAGATATATCTAACATGTGTAGTAACGTGAACATGTAGAAGTAAGTACAAGCAAGAATAAATGTAACCAAGATAATTCAGTATGTTATGGATGGATGGAATGGAATGCAGTGGAGATGATAGGAGCCACATACCTCCTAAGTGAATGGAGTTTTATGTAGTGAGGTTCATTTAGTATGCCCCAATAATAGTAAAGAATGAACCATAAACGAGAGTGCTTCAATGGGAAATGGCTGAACTATGTGTTATGTGTAGTGTGTTGTAGTGAGTATGCAGTGATTATATGATACATAGAGATGACATGTGCATGACATTGTAGCATAATCATATATCATGTGAGTAAAAGTGTATTTAGCCTAAAGCATATACCACTAGATAATAAGAAGAAGTGATGATTTAGCCTAGATCCATATCACTAGATGATGCCAGAAGAAGTGATGATATAGCCTAAATCATAAATCACTAATCTAGGAATTTCACATGATAAATAGGTTGAATGTAATGAACTTGATTAATGAGGTCCATTTGAGATGTATACCCTCAACAATCCAATATGGAATGTACAAACTAAAGTGCCAACAGTAGGGTAGTGATGCGTACACATGTATCCTCTAAGTATATGTAATAGGATGTGTAATATGTGTAATTACATGTATGGTGTAGGATACAATCATATGATGATGTAATAATGTGTAGTTCTACTAAATGTAAATGTATATATGATGTAATTCACACAATATGCGTGGCATCCTGATAATGTATGTCAAATGATATAGATGCATCCCCTAAATTGTATGAAGACGTAATGTCATAACTTGTAATGTAGGTGTGAAATGTATAGATGATGTAATATGATGTGAAGATACATGATGGTGCCTAATGTGTAGTGACTTAAGTGCAATGTGTGGGGTTCATTTGTAGAGAATGTCCTTAAAAGTAAAGTGTGAACCAAAACACAAGAGTGCATCGTAGGTAAATGAAATTTTTTGTAGTGTATACAACTATGTATATGATAGAATGTTTATGTGTGATGTGAAACATGTGTTAATGCTAGGGTAGGGGTAATGTGTGAATGTTACACCCCCAAGTGTGTGTAGAAGTGAATAATGTAATGTCATCTAGGAGGTCATCCGTGTCAGGGTCAAATTCAAAGGGATAAACACTAGAGACCTAGTAAGTAGTAGTTTCTAGTTGATCATGTAATGAGCCATTGAGGTGTAAGTTTTACATACTCATCGCATACTCCTCATCGGTGACAGGTGATAATGGACATCTATGTGCATAACAATGAGTGAGATTCCATGGATAGCCAAGAAAGTATCTATTCCAAATTAATATGTGACCAAAAGGCATATGAAATGAGATATCTATGTAATCATGGTCTAAATTACCCCTAATGTAATCAAGCCATGATTTTCTGAGAGAAAGTGGTGAAGAATGAGGTCCCCATGGAAGAAACATTGTGAGATGAAAGACACGTAGGTTGTTGGGCCTGAAATATTGGCTAAGTACTAAAGGGCGTACGTGCATAGGACTGATCAAAAGAAGGGAATTTAGGGGAAAGTGTGTAGAACAAAGGGGTTTATGAAGGGTTTAAGTAAAACCAAGGCACATGTGAGAGGAAGAAAATGGGCTTAAGTGACTTAGCCATATTTGGCATTCTAGAGGAATTTGAGGAAAAGCATGAGAACTTGACTAGGAATGATGAGTGGATAAGGTGTAAGCCTAGAACCTTGGAGGCCAAGAAAAGGATATTCCCTATAAGGAATATTCCTAGAAGACATCATTACAGAGAGTCAAGGGTTTGCAAAGGGATAAGAATTAACCAATGGAGGACCACATCGACACTTGGCACGTGATCTGTTTAGGAGAGAAGGCATGACGGTGGGTATTGATCATATAAAAAGAGATACTTGGACTAGAGACAAATATATACAAGAGGTACAAAGAGATAGATAAAGATAGAATATGAGAGATTATGGGAGACAATGAGAATGCATAGAGAATAAGAAGAAAATTAAAAAATTCTTACAACAATGCTAGGGTTTATAACACTTAGTGCTAAGGGTTTTGAGGTATACCATAAGCCTCTGTATGGCATTATGATCTGTAAAATGGGAAAGGTATAATTAAATTCTCATACCAAAAAGGATTTGTAGGAGTTAAGTCCCTTTCATTTATTATATATGATCAGAGATGACCCTTTTGACTGTAATATGTCTACCTGAATTATGTTAAATCAATATATATATATATATATATATATATATATGGGTCCGTTTGGTATATATTGTTTATGGGTGTAAACCCTCATGTTATATGACTTATCATGACTCAGATCTAGTTTTTATGTTTCTTACAATTTTATTTAGTTTTGTGATAAAGCATGAAAAGATTTAGATATGTTAGTTGCATCTTCTACCTCTTTAAATAAGTGAATGCACTTCTACTTCTAAAAATAATCCTCCATTAATGGTGGAAGCATCTCACAAAGATCACATTAATAGGGGGCACAGTGCCCGCACGTGCCTCAGGTGAGTGCCCAACGTCCACTAGGTGATAGGCCAACATGCTTGGGGTTATTAAAGGTATTAATGGTAAATAAATGACTACATCTTGGTTCCATTACCAGGACCTCTTTTTGAAGTTTTTGTGAGAATGATGCATGATGATATAATGCTTGACCTTTGATAGTGTCAAAGCATGGCTTAAAAGTAGTGACGATGAGTTTTCTCAAATATTTATTACTAAACTTGAGTTTGATGCATATAAATGGGTAGAAGAACATATGTATCATGAGCTATATGAGACCTTATTTTGTTCTTTTCCAGTGGAGTTTTATGAATGGATTTCAACGTATGACTCTAGATCAATATGGTACTATATACCTCATGTATGGACCAAAGAGGAGTATCAAAGGCTACATGATGCTATTCTAACTTGGACATGTGATTTTGATCATTGATGGAGTAGAGTGTTGACGAGTTACACCCTGGAGTACGTGATTTATATGTATTCTTGTCCATATTGTAGACACCAAATTTGTGTCTTACGACCCACTGTGACCCGCATCTCATTTCGCAACCTAACCTCATCACCTAAACCTTACAAAATTATTTATTAATTACCTTATAATTAATAAATCCACATCACCATACCTGCCACCTCATTTCGCCACCTCATCATGACCTAGTCTTAACCCTAAACTAACCTAATTAAGACCTATAACTTGGTCCACATCCACACCCATGACTAATTACTCCTCACCCGCACCTAAAACTAACCTCATAATGACTTGACCAAGCCCGCAACTAATCCCTCGGGAGAAAAGGAGGGAAAGCTGGCCATTTTACCAAAAATAGCCCGCTTTGACCTGACCGATACTGGTTCCTACTCGACCGTCGTCGGTTGCGTAACCGCCATCGGTTCCCTGTAAATGACCACTCCCAACCAAAAACAAACGGTTGGATTTTCATGGATCAAAAATTAGAAGTCATTGGAAGGATCCGGATTTTTACTTGGCTGAACAGAGACAAGTGAAAAAAGAAACAAGAAGAGTTTACAGAGAAGGACATCAAGTCCAAAAACTACAACTGAGTAACCAGAGCCTTGTGAAACTCATCTATTCATCGGGAGGGAAGATAGCTCATCTCCTGATTGTCAGGTCATCCTACCTAAGTTCTGCCATCGTCATCACAGTTCTTGGACCTACATCCTCATCAATAATCAGTAAGTAATATCTTGTATGTCCTTTTAATAACATTTCTTGAACTTCTGAATCACAGCCATCATAAGTCTATTCCTAGATCTACTACCCAGCAAAACACTACATCTAACTGTCATTCCTCCACACTTACGTTACCCCAAGAACACCCCCCATATTCTCTGAGTCCTTCTCATCACCCCATTACCTAACCCCACCCATTTATCAGCCTTATAAAACAACACAACCACCTTACAACCAACCTTCACCAAAAGCCCCTAAAACATTGCCCCTACTGATATCGGTTACGAACAACCAGTATCAGTTACAGTGACCGGCATCGGTCACCTCTGATTCTAAACCAAGACCAGCCCTTTCTCTATTGTTCTAACAAGGTAAACAAATTTTAATTAGACAATAGCTTATTTGTTAGAATTTGTGTTAATTCATATTAGCAGGGGAACTGACCACCTTCGAAAGGAAGTTTTATATTTCCTGGGCCCAAGGCAGTTCCCTCATTTATTGTCTAATTAAAATCTGGTGGTCTTGTATTCTTTCTTGCAGGTAATTCTTCCCAGACAAAAAGGAGTTCTTCGCAGTCGATCTGATCTTTCTCTATGGTACGTGCACACCCTCTCGACATTCAATAGGTATTCCTCCTAGCCCTAACCCTTATCTGTTTCTCAAAGGAATGAAAGGATAGAAGCAACTCTATTCCCAAAAGTAGAAACATTCCTTGCAAAACATTTTGGCACGCCTGGTGGGACCCATTTCAGGTTTCTGTTTCTCTTGCTTGCTTTCATATAGGGAGCATACTTGCTGTTTTCTTCTTCTAAAAATTTCACACGGTATTTTGTTATATTTAGTAAAAGAATTTGTCTTGCTTTCCCAGTTTTGCATTAGTGAAAGTCATCTTCTTTGCTTCATCGAATATCATTTTCGATTTGGGTTTAAAACACGTGCATTACATTCTTGCTTGTTGTTTTCAATTCTAGTGAACATAGACTAAGTAACAGGTCGTACACGTGGGGGTGATTTCCACGGTATTGACAGGAAATTAATCTTACTTTCACTGCACAACACATACTGAATCACTTCATAATTAACACAACAGCTCAAAACATCCCCCCTTTTCCGCGGTATTCCTCCGCCCAATTGAGGTAACCTTATAAGCCAAAACAAACTTGACATTTCCCCTAAGTCTTTTGTTTAGGATTGACATCATTCTGCGTCTAAAGGCATAAGCCCAAATTGATTAAAATTAACCCTAGGGTTAGTCTGTTAATTTGTTTGTGCATTCTTGCTTGTTTTCAGTTCTATTTCTCTGTCATACACTATTTTTCTGTGATCACTACAGAACAATTGGGTAGGCATACTAATCACTGTTAACACCAAATCAACAACTTCCTACTACTTCTTACACCAGTTCTATTATATCGACATCGATTATCTTACCAACGCCGGCTACAGCCTGACCGACATCAATTACCTGACCGATATCGGTTATTTTCTTTCAAAGTTTCCAAAACCAGCAACCTACCAATTCCAACATTTTGTTGCTGCTTCTGTTCCTGATAGATTGCATCCTGCTGTGTACCCCTGTCCATGGTTGTTATCACTCGGAAGTAAGCCGCCGCCATGGTTTCACATGCCTGCTCTGTGCCTTTGCCTAAATCACCCCCTTCACATTCTATAGGGAATCCTACGGATACCAGTGAGGTTCCTAAAATTCCTGTAGGAGATAAGGAATTTGCCAAATTTCTGGATGCTAATCCTAGCGCTATACAATACTATTTGTCTCATGCCCTTGACTGTACACCCGACGGTAAACTCCTTGTTGGCATGCCTATTAGTATAGCTACTCATTTAGCTCCTTCTCCACCTGATAACTCTGCTTTGCCTGCTGCATCCTTAGCCCCGTCTCCCAATCTAGCGGCTTCAGAGGTCATACGACACAGATTGGCTTTCCTTTGGTTAACCTTGGGCCCCACATGTCATTACCGCCGACTAATCCTACCTTGTCTCTCTTGCAGACTGTTCCGTTCATGACTTTCTCTCTGCCACCTATCCACACGAGCTTTCCTTCTCAAGCTCCGCCCACATTTTCATTCCCACACATGTATCCTGTGACCTCAACGTATTATATAAGACATCCCTATTCGGTCACCTCAACACATTTTTCCTACATACCTTATCAACATTTAACGCCACCATTGTCTAGTGGAGGCCCTTGGCCCAATTTGCCTCCATTTTCCACAACCGCACCATCAGCTCATCCAACCACGGATTTCATTAAACAAATGATGGACAAAATGTAAAATTTGGAGGCTTCTATTTTAAGAAGTCGTAGAGCCTTGACATACGAGCAAGTTTGTCAGGAGCCTATCCACCCTTCTGTCCCCCTTCATTCATATCCTCCTCAATGGGAATTACCAAAATTTACTCATTTTAATAGTAAGGAGGATCCTCAACAACACTTGCGCTCATTTAGACATGCCTGCTATCTAATTGCTCATGACAATGCCTTACTACTCCACACCTTTCCCATGTCCTTATCAGGACCTACCTTGGAGTGGTACAGTGCTTAACCCAGCACTCAATCTTCTCTTTTAACCAACTAGCCCAATCTTTCTTGGATCATTTCTCCATTAACATTGCCAAGAAAGTATCTATCACCGACCTCTATGCCATCCGACAATTTGAAGATGAATCTATCACATATTTCGTTGGACGATGGCGGGGCCTTATCAACCAACCTACGTATGCCTTACCTCAAGCCGAACTTATCAAACTTTTTACGTGGGCCTGCACTAAACACATCTCCCCTACCCTCTAAATTCAAACTTTCCGCACATTTGACGAAGCCTTTACTATGGCTCGAAAACTAGAGATTCGAGCCTTACAGGAAGAGAAATTGTAGTTGTGCAACAAAAACCCCACTTTCCGAACTCAAGATTCCACCAACAAACCTAACACCACCAATCCTCACCCATCGACTGGTTCGAAATCAAAAGGAGTTGTGCACGCGATGATGGTCAAATCCCAACCACCATCTAATACCCCGCCAAAAACCACCTATAAGTATAAAGCTGAGCCCATCAATTACACCCCCTTGGGAGAAACTTATGGTGTGATATTGGAAAAATTGCTTAAAGCAGGAGCCATTACCTTACCTCCTGTTAAACCTCACTCCGGGTTTGATTCCACTCACGCCATACCTTCTTGGTACAAAGAAAATGACTTCTGTAACTTCCACTGCGTGAAGGGACACAGTCATGAAAACTGCAAGATGTTGAAAAACATAGTGCAGGAAATGGTTGATGCAGGGGATATAGCCCTCGATAATCCTAACGCTCCTGCTAACCGAAATTTGAAAATTTTCAACAAACCATTCCTGAATCACTCTCCTAACAGTAATATAAACCAAGATATCTTAGCCGAGGAGAGTGTTCACGAGATCCATGCAGTCTTCGACTCCCAGCCAAAAGCCTCTATCAAAAAAATTCTGAATCAAGCTTCTTCACTAACCCAGGAACCCAAACCCCCTTCATCACCATCAAGACAAGACAAAATCCTTGCCGTTCCTTTACCCATCAAATAATTAACCGCCAAGAGTTCCCTTCTCACAAATGAGCCTTCTTACACCACATCCTTGCAAGACTGTGAGCAGATGTTATCTAATTTATCTATTTCCCAAACGTCTCCTTCTACCATTCTTGCTGTACAAGAGGAAGGTTCACCACTTCTTTTGTCATCCTTAGATGAGAAACCTCTTACACCAACATCACCACATTCTTTAAACATGACGGATCCTCTCAAACACGCCCTCCTACCTATTAGTTCTTCATCGCCTAAATCTTTTCAGCAACCGGTTAACCTCTTAACACCCATTGATACAGTGCCTCATCTTCCCCCTGTATCACACCCACTGTGGACCGGAATCACAACCCACCTTTCTTCCATACAAAATTTCCTATTCACACGTGAGGACTGTCATTCCCTAGAAGATAGAAAGGTCCTACGGGAATGTTTGAGTATGCCATATTCTACTCAAATGCAGATGACCAACCCAGATGCCTCTACCATATACCCGAAGTGTTTACAGAAGCTTAAAATTCCTATGCTCTCATCTTCAGCCCCCTCATCTCTACCAAATACCTCATCCACCTCTATTAACCTAACCCAATCTTCCCCTACACTTAGAACCTCATCAATACCCAATCTAACACACCCACCTAAGTGGCTTGATTTATCTAAAAATAAAGCCGTTCATCCACTTAGGAGACAGACTCAATCTCCTCAACCTATGTCTCTATTACAACTAAAACCATCGTCGTCACACCTACCTTCCATATTGGGACCTCATCCCTCCACCTTGCATCAATATATCATACCTCCTGCGTTTTCTTTAAAACGACCTACGCCTTCTGCACCCATACAGAGATCCAAGGGTACATCAACACCGTCACCCCGCGTATCCTGTCCACCTACCAACCCTAAAAAAATTCCATCATCAAAAGATTTGTTTGCTGTCACTCCTATTTCTCCGTGGTTGTTTTCTGATACCACATCATCTGTGGCCTCATCATCTAACCAACTAAACATAGCTTCTGTGCCAAAGAAGCCACGTTTAGTTAAAACCCATTATCAAAACTCCTTGGCTAAACCACCACCCATACAAACCAACCATACCCCGTCATTACCAGAAACTACCCAGTGAATAGCCTCATCTTCCTCTAACTTTGACCCACTCAAAGGGTCTTACGCCAAAATCCTTGCTATGTTGGTGGAGAATGCGACCATTTCCCTACCCCCACTTAGACCTTATGATCCATCTAAACCTCGACCTATAGGTTATGATGAGTCTAAAATCTGTGCTTACCACTACACACCAGGACATGATGTAGAGGGATGCAAAGCATTGAAATCCATACTTCGTCAGTCACCTCTCTCAGATAGAAAAGTTAAGAAAGACAACTTACGAAGGGAGAGACCTTTAGCTTCAATTCCCTCTCCTATACCACCTGTCCCTGCCTCACCAAGATCTATCATTATTACAGCCCCACCTCTCGAAGACCATGACTTATCCCTACCGTCTTCCTCCTCTCATATTTACGAGATCAATATGATTAGTGTTGCTACTCGAGGGCAGAAAAACAATGGGAAAGTGAAAGAAAACACACCTGCGGCATCTCTTTCTCCGTCCACCATCCCGATCGCACCACCACCTAAAGTGGTTATTCGTGGACCCACCTACCCCGTCTCTAATGGAGTTTCCCACCGAACCATGATCAAACAGCTTCACCAATCACCTGTAAAAATGACACTGTATGATCTCATTCAGACTTCTGAATCTCATCGACAAGCTCTCGTTGAAATCCTTCAAGGGATAGAGGTCTTACCTAATGAAACCTTTCCTGTTACCTCCATTCTCACACCCAATCACGTTGCTTCACTCACCAAACAACCCATCTCCCCAACCACTTCTGTCTCTGTACAACAAGCTGCTACTGTCAGTTTCTCCGAAGACGAAATTATCGACTTTGGTGCTAGAAGATCCTGACCCTGCTCTTTTCATCTCAGCTTACATCTAGGACATTCGGGTACGTCGTGTTATGATTGACGGGGGCGCTAGCCTAAACATCATCTCTTCAAAAGCCTTCCAACAAATGAATATCCCTTCTAGTTGCATGTGTGCCAACCCCATCATGTTGCGGTCATTCAATGATGCTATTACTTCTACCTTAGGCACTGTGATCCTTAACATTCGTGTAGGGCCACGTACTTTACCCGAACTCTTCTATGTCCTTGAGGGAGAGTTCCAATACAATATGTTGTTAGGCCGCCCTTGGATCTGGGCTATGGGATGCATTCCCTCAACCTTACATAGATGCATAAAATTTGAGTATGAAGGGAAGTCCTACACTGTAAAAGCTGATCCTCCCCCCTTCAAAACCTACAATATGTTATATCACCCTAATGATGTGCTTGTACCAGTCAAGACACCCATTCATCTAACCCAACCATCCACTCCAACCACACCTCTATCATCCACTTCAACCACACCTCTATCATCGATATAGACAATCGATATCGGTTTAATACCTACCTTCACCAAATTTCTGCCCTTATTTACTAATCACCTTTTCTCACAACATCACCTATATCCACCTTCGCTGAAAACCCTTTGTTGACTTCATCGGCCTGACCCAAGGCCGCAACCAACCAATTTGGCCTGACCCAAGGCCGCAACCAACCAATTTGGCCTGACCCAAGGCCGCAACCAACCAATTTGGCCCGACCCAAGGCCGTAACCAACTAATTTGGCCCGACCCAAGGCCATAACCAACCATTTGGCCCGACCCGAGGCCGTAACCAACCATTTGGCCCGACCCGAGGCCACAACCAACCATTTGGCCCGACCCAAGGCCATAACCAACCCATTTGGCCTGACCCAAGGCCGCGCCCAACCATTTGGCCCGACCCAAGGCCGCACCAATTAAATACCTCGCCAAAAAATCAACAAATTACAATTTTATCCACCCAACATGTAGCTTTTTTTTCAATCGAGCTCACTTGTTCGTGTTTTAGCATGATTAGGGTACTTGACTTGATCAGTTGACCAACTTTGCCTAGACCTAGACCATGACGTTTATCTCGACCAAACCAACCATTTGGTACTGCTGAACATGCCTAAACGTTCCTATACCTTACCCGTTATATCCCCTGGAGCTACTTCCTATGCCTTGGATACCAGGATTATATCACCCTTGTTTGGATAAACTATCGACCTTTGCCTATGAATTGCTTGTTTACTCTTCAAATCATGTACCCTGGTCGCACTACTACATTTCAACGTGCGTCTGCTTCCTTAGCCCTACCCCACCATCTTACCATCATCTCAACACCATTTCCCTTTATCAACCCTATCCCTGATTTCACGCTACCTCAATCTGTGATAGATTTGAGGGGGATTTCCTATACCCTTAACAGGGGTAACCACTTCTTATTATTGTCCGTGCAGCTTTAACAAAGACAAGCTACACGACAACAAGGGGCTAATGTAGACACCAAATTTGTGTCTTACGACCCCCTGTGCCCCGCATCTCATTTTGTAACCTAACCTCATCACCTAAACCTTACACAATTATTTATTAATTACCTTATAATTAATAAATCCACATCACCATACCTGCCACCTCATTTCGCCACCTCATCATGACCTAGTCTTAACCCTAAACTAACCTAATTAAGCCCTATAACTTGGTCCACATCCACACCCATGACTAATTACTCCTCACCCGCACCTAAAAATAACCTCATAATGACTTGACCAAGCCCACGACTAATCCCTCGGGAGAAAAGGAGGGAAAGCTAGCCATTTTACCAAAAATAGCCCGCTTTGACCTGACCGATACCGGTTCCTAATCGACCGCCATCAGTTGCATAACCGCCATCGGTTCCCTGTAAATGACCACTCCCAACCAAAAAAAAAGGTTGGATTTTTGTGGATCAAAAATCAGAATTCATTGGAAGCATCCGGATTTTTACTTGGCTAAACAAAGACAAGTGAAAAAAGAAACAAGAAGAGTTTACAGAGAAGGACATCAAGTCCAAAAACTACAATTGAGTAACTAGAGCCTTGTGACACTCATCTGTTCGTCGGGAGGGAAGATAGCTCATCTCCTGATTGTCAGGTCATCCTACCTAAGTTCTGCCATCGTCATCACAGTTCTTGGACCTGCATCCTCATCAATAATCAGTAAGTAATATCTTGTATGTCCTTTTAATAACATTTCTTGAACTTCTGAATCACAGCCATCATAAGTCTATTCCTAGATCTACTACCCAGCAACACACTACATCTAACTGTCATTCCTCCACACTTACGTTACCCCAAGAACACCCCCCATATTCTCTGAGTCCTTCTCATCACCCCATTACCTAACCCCACCCATTTATCAGCCTTATAAAACAACACAACCACCTTACAACCAACCTTCACCAAAAGCCCCTAAAACATTGCCCCTACCGATATCGGTTACGAACAACTGGTATCGGTTACAGTGACCGGCATCAGTCACCGTGATTCTAAACCAAGACCAACCCTTTCTCTATTGTTCTAACAAGGTAAAAAAAAATTAATTGGATAATAGCTTATTTGTTAGAATTTGTGTTAATTCATATTAGCAGGGGAACTGAACACCTTCGAAAGGAAGTTTTATATTTCCTGGGCCCAAGGCAGTTCCCTCGTTTATTGTCTAATTAAAATCTGGTGGTCTTATATTCTTACTTGCAGGTAGTCCTTCCCAGACAAAAAGGAGTTCTTCGCAGTCGATCTGATCTTTCTCTACGATACGCGCACACCCTCTCGACATTCAACAGGTATTCCTCCTAGCCCTAACCCTTATCTGTTTCTCAAAGGAATGAAAGGATAGAAGCAACTCTATTCCCAAAAGTTGAAACATTCCTTGCGAAACACATATTGTTGAGTTGGAGTTTCTGAGGGATCCAAGAGGATCATTCTTGTGTGTTATTACTTTAGCTAGAAAGATCCTGATCATTATAAACTTCATAATCATTACAATGAGTTTGGAATCATCTCTTATAGCTGTCTAAGCTTCTTCTGACTATCAGGTGAGGAATCTAGGATGGAGAAATATGGCAGACCTTGCAGATGAAAAGGAGAGGGAAGAGAGATGACTTAAGTATAATGAAGCTCGTTAGAGGGAGTTAGATAGACAATGTGAAGTTATAGGAGTGATGGATTTATGGAGGCAAACATTGCGGGAAGGAATTGAGATTCATGCAGAGGACTTGGAAAGCATGGGAGAGAGACCCATTCAAATTTTGATGAGACCTAATCACTTGGAGAAAAGAGATTCATCAACACACATTTGAATTTTCCTAGTGACCAACCCGTGGTGCTTAGTTTTCCAAATCTAGAGATAAGTATTGCCAACCCAGTTGGTATTGGTGGAAGTGAGTGATCAACACCTAAGAGGTAAAAATTTTCATTTGGCACATCTATGGTTGCACAATAATTTCTTTTTTTTAGAGGTATATTATCTAGAGTGACATTTGGGAAATGTTTGGGCACAAAAATATTGGGTATCGCATATGGAAGTGACGCGGGACACACATTTGGTAGCAATACAATCACATAGACTATTGGCATGTAGTTTAGTACAATAGTGGGGACACTTGGCATGACCACTTCAAGACCTTTACCAGCTACGAGAGGTGGATCTGGTGGGTTAGGAGGAATAGGCACTAGTGGTTCTAGTAGTTCTAGTGATAGAGGAAACATCAGAGGAAATCAAGGTTCCAGATCAGGTGGAAAAAGTCCTCAACCACCTTAGAAAGTATTTTTTGAAATGTCTTTACATCTACCAGATAACAAAGGTGTTGAGGATGTTATAAAACATGTACACAAATGTGAGCTGTTATGGCACTCAAAGGGGATCACTACTTAGGAATGGAAGGAAAGTTAGTTTGTAACAACATTGCAAGGACATGCCCATAGTTGGTACCAGAAGTATGACCCCCACCAGAAAGTATTAGATTACATCGCATTACGTAATGCCTCATTATCTGAATTTCATATTCCTGAGTTTGAACAAAAGAGCATTAGTGTGCTGAAGGAAATTCAATAAGGTATGATAGAGAGTATGATGGATTATGACGCCCATTTTAAGACTCTCTTATTAAAACTGTTTTAAGATATTCATCCTTCTCAACATGTTTAGTGGTTCATTAGAGGACGAATAACACATTTTAGGAGAGAAATATCACATAATAATTTCAAAGACCCACGCGAGGCCTAGGAGGCTGCCCTATGTGCTTAGGCTGTAGGAAGCATGGATACTGGTGCTATCCCATTTCTTGAAGCTCATATTGTTGTAATGGAAAAATTTTGGAGAATATTTCTATGAACTCGGTGTAGGATACTTGCAGTGGCCTATGGTGCATGGATTGTGAGGAAGAGGGGCATGCAAAGGATAATTATCCTCAGAGATCGGTACGTGCCATGACAGTAGACTGTGAAATTTTCCATGGAGATCATGATGTAAGTAGGTGTCTGATACTGCAGTGTGCGATCCATAAGAATGTGCCTTGTTATTAAAAAAAATGCACCTCTACTACTCATAAAAGCAAGGATTGTAGAATTATTGACTAGATACATAAAGCCATTGATATTGGCTTGTGCCAAACCAGCATTATAAACAATTCCAAGGATGATGGTTGTGACTATGAAGGACACATGGATGGAGGAAATCATGGAAGAGGAATTTGTTGAAAATTTAGAGGCCATGAAAACCACAGAGGTGGAATAAGTGAGTTCCCACGTGGAAATTGTTACAATTATGGGTCTACAGAGCACTATGAGCGTGAATTTATTGACCTACTATAGTTCTCTTGGTGTGGAAAGAAGCACAATAATGAGGAGTGCCCAAAGATATTTGAACATATGAGCCAACAACACTAGAAATACAAAGGCACCAGGATTGTAAGTATTAAGAAAGAAGACTCGCAATGGATGCCAAGGGTGACATGTGAGTTAGAATTAGAGCTTGTCTTGGTGATGACGTAAGTTGATGTTACGTGCACCAAGGGGATACCGAAGCAGAAATTGCTAATTACAAGAGAATATGTGGTGTATCAGAAGTATCCAGACCCTACCCATCATAAGGAGTCTATTAAGAGACCATGGATGTAATCAAGAGTCTTTAAGGGGAAATTCAATGTATGAAGAAGCAATCCAAGAATTTTGGGTAGAAGAAAAGCACTAAGGATCCTCAGTCAGATATAGATGATGTCAGATAGGTGTGTAAGATGTTGTGCTAAGAGAATATCATTCCTTTATTAGGAGAATGGTTGAGGAATAAGATACCAAGTGTAGAAGCAGAGCGCAAGAGGTAGGTTTTACATGCTAACCTTCCTCCACACAGCCTCAAATATGACAAGGATATTACCATGAATGTAGTTGTTGATGGATGGCTCATAAGCAATATTCTAATTGACATAGGCATGAAATTCAATGTTCTCACCTTGGACACCTGGAATCAAATGGGAAGGACTCCATTACAGTCATCTTCAAATGTGTTGTATTTGGCCAATAATACAAACAAAATTCCCATTGGTGTTTTAAAGTATGTTTTTATCACTATCCAAGGGGTGAAATTCACCAGAGAATTTGAAGTCTTAGCACTTGCTGAGGTAGACAACTTTGCAGTATTACTTGGGTGCCCTTGGTGCTATAAGAACAATGTTGACTTATGTTTCAATAAGGGGTATATAATTTTTTAGCACAAGGAGGAACAATTTATCATTCCTTTGATAGATGGGAAGTTAGCTCCCTATATTGATATTTTAGGAGAAGAAGACCTAGAAATAATTTACGTGTGTACTATCTCGGACCCTGAAGTTGTGTAACCAACAAAGGAGGGAATTACTAAGTGGGAAGATGCTCAATCTATAAGTGATACAATTAGTATGGCATGTGACAATTGGGCACACGGGACACATGAGTTGGTTGGAAGGTAGTTAAGAGGCTCTATGACAAGAGTAACAAAGGTGTGCTCAGTCAAGCACCTAGGAGGAAAGAAGTTGTCAAGCTATTCCAGAGGAACAAACCATGATGTTTTCCTGTGAGAAATGGAGACCTAGTGGAGAATTAATATCAAAAGGAGAAGGATTCCTAGCTATACCTTCCTCAGGACTGTAACACATTGGTGGAAAACCCATCATGATATCATTCTAGAGTAGTGCAAAGTGAGAATTATGCTCTCTTTTAGATTTTCCCAGAGCAATGCACCTACTATCATACATGATTATCATGGGAAGGAACCCACCTCATTTCACATCCAAGCATGTGAGAAGGCCTAGATGAAAGGCACAAAATCCTGACCACCTTCTTTAGGGGTGCATAAGTTGTACTTCACATTACAAGGTTATGCATGTGCATGGTAAATTCAATTAGAGATGTGACATTTGATAGGAAAATGGAAGGATTTGATGGCTGACCTCCTTCAAGCTTTTGAATATCAGAGCACCAAGCCATCGGTGGATGAGACGTTGTAGGTTGTTAAGCATGTAATGATGAGAGATAGTGCCATGGTGGAGGATAGAATACTAGAATTATTGGGTGAACCTGGTTTAGAAGTGAATTTTTATGGGGAAGAATGTAGTGAGATATAGCTTGAGTGCACATGCATGGAGAAAGAAAAAGGAAAATTGGTCTACATGATCAATGGTGAAGAAGTGGAAAATTTGGATGTTAACCATACTGTAGGTACACAAAAATTTATGGATAATGCTGATGAGAAAGCGTGCAACTTTCTTGAACCCCTTAAAACAAATAAAGTTAACATTAGTTCTGAGGCCGAACCTAAGGAGGCTACTACTAGAGAATATTGGTCAAAAAATGAGGTTTCAAATATCATTGATCTGTTGCGTGAATTTCAAGAATTATTTCCACGTGGGTACCATGAGATTAAAGGATTTCACCAATCCTTGGGGGAAATGAAAATCAAGTTGAAGGAAGGTGCACAATTAATTTGGAAAATACCTTATCAAATGAAATTTAATCTTCACATCAAAGTCAAGGAGGATATTGACAAGATGATCGCATCAGGCATCATTGAGGTTATTGAAGAATTAGAATGGATAAGCCCAATGATCATAAACATTAAGAAGGATGGGAGGATAAGGATCCATGCTGATTATAGGTATTTGAATGGAGTATGTTTTATTGACCCTTTTCCAACCCCCTTCGTTAAGGCGATCCTGGAAGGAGTAGCCGAGAGAGAGAACTATTTTTTCACAGACAGATTCTTAGGATATCATCAGCTTAGAATTGCAAAGGAAGACCAAGAAAAGACAATGTTTTCCATTGAATGGGGAATATTTTCCCACACAGTCATGCCTTTTGGACTGAAGAATGTACCTATTTTGTTTTCACGCATTATGACGCAAGAATTTCAAGACTTCATCCATAAGTTTCTTTAAGTATACCTTGATGATTGGACGGTATATGGATTACTAAGGGACCATTGTGATAATTTTTGGTTGATGTTTGAGAGATGTCAGTAGTTGTGCATATCCATCAACATCAAGAAATGTCTCTTCACTACTCCATTTGGAACCCTGTTAGGGCATATCATATGTAAGGAAGGTTTACTGGTGGATCCTACCAAAGTTGTCATTATTGTGGAATTGGGGTAACCTACGAACCAGAGTGTAGTGTGTGTATTCCTTGGGAATATGGGGTATTACCATAAATTTATTAAGGGGTATGAAAAAATTGCCATGCCACTAGAAGGATTGTTGAAGAATAGATGTACATTCCATTGGGGAGAGACACAACAGATGGCATTTGATACATTGAAGAATAAGCTTATCACTACACCCATATTATGATTTCTTTTTGGGATAAGCCATTCCATGTACATGTTTATGCTTTAGGGATGGAAATTGGGGCAATCTTAGAACAACATGGAGAAAGAATTGTTGACCACCCCTTGTGTTTTCCTAGTAGGAAGTTGACACTAGTAGAGTAGAACTATACTACTACTGAGTGCAAAGCATTATCCATGATCTACGTGCTACACAAGTTTAGGAAGTATTTGATGGCAATACCATTTATCTTCTACATGGACCACATGGCATCGGAGTACCTAGTAAATAAGTCTATTTTACAAGGGAACATATGTCGGTGGGTCATGTTGTTTTAAAAATTTTACTTTATAGTTGTTGTGAAACAAAGAAAGAGTAATTTAGGACCTGACCCTTTATCAAGGATTGAATTAGGAGAAGACGCATAGAGAATTGAGGATACAATGCCAGATGTACAACTGTTTAGATAGTGGTACGCGCCCTCTGATTTGGAAGATTTTGTTATGTTTCTCAAAACAACTGTGACACCAGAGGGAATGGAGACCTTGGAAAGGAAGCAGTTAGCCATACGTGTTTCTTCCTATATGTTAATTGGTGGAGACTTATACAAGCTAGGTCACAATGAGGTTTTGTGTCAGTGTGTGTTAGAGCATGAACATGTTGTAATCATGGAGGAAGCACATGGTGGAATTATAGGAGGACACTATGCAGGGAAATCAACCATGCGTAAGATCCTTTTGGTAGGGATTTTGTGGGAAAGCATCTACTAGGATTGTATTGATTTTTGCAAGGCCTCTGACCATTGCCACTTCCTTGGAAAACCAAAAAGAAGAGATGAGATTCCCTTGACACTGATAGCTAGTGCAGAACCATTTGAGAAGTGGGCGATTGATTTTGTAGGACCGATTTCACTTTTTACGCGAAGGACTGGTTCATGCTATATCATTACATGCATAGATTATCTTACGAGGTGTGAAGAAGTGGCACTTATATGGGATTGTACAATGAAAACAATAACTAGGTTCTTTTGGGAAAATGTAATCACCATATATGGATGTCCGTTGAGTTTAAAAAGTATAGGCGTACTCATTTATTAAATGAGATAGTTAGAATCTTGTTGGAAGAATTCATGGTAGCCCATCACAAGACTACTGTTATCTAATTTTGCACATGGAAAAATTAGTCAATGGTGGCCTACTTCAATCAAATCACAACTTTGTTCCTAGGGGCTCATTTCCATTCATCACAGAGTTAAAATGATTAAAATAATTAATGAACAAATAAGTGATCTCACCTAGCCCAACTTGGGCTCAACTCGGTGCCAGCTCGATGCATAGCCCATTGCCAACTTGGTGTCAAGTTAATAGGGATCTTGTTCTATGTTCGGTTTCAGAACAGAGCTTGTAATATGGTCTATGGTAAGCTCAGAACATAAATTAGAAGAGTCGAGGTCTCAGCTCAGGTTGGAGTTTGGTCTATGTGGTGGAGATCTATGTGGATCTCACTCGGTGAAGGGTCTAATAAAGACAATCAAAACCACCCACTTAGATGGAGAGATTATTTTAGGAGCTTAGGGTAAATTTAATAAGAAACTTTGTGTCAAATGAGATCTTGGTGTTAAATGCAAAATATAGCTCATCGAAACCCAAAAAATGAAGGGAACTATGTGAGGAGCTCGACAAAGCTCGATGCGAAGAGATATGAGGATCAATTCATTGGATTTAAGAGGTGAGTTACAGGATGGATTGCTTTGGTAAGGCATGTATGTTGGAGCCATCTCAGATCTTGACTTGAGAAAAAATTTGAGTTTGATTGGGGTATTTTGAAGGTTCATTGCCAAGTGGAAATAACGGGATGCCATTCTAAGCCATAAATTCCATAGGGAAGATTTCACATTTTGAAAACCATCATAAAACTTCCACTAGATAAAGATCCATGGATAATTCACCAGGTGGGGTTCTAACAATGGCAGGTCAAGGTGCATTCCCCATACATGAAGGTTCATGCGAGTGTAGCCAAGGTGTGCTGAGCCCTCCTTCTAGATGCCATCCAAGCCGAGTTAAGTGGGAGGTTAGGAGAAACCCAGAAAATTTGCATAAGTCCTAGTTATCTAATAAATTCAAGGAACATGATTCCTCAAATATGGCTCTGAATACAGTTGGCATAAGGGACATACTCAATGAATGAGTGTTTTGATGAATACACATGCATGAAAAATCACTTAGATAGATTCTATCTTGAAAAATCCATTTCTACATAACCTCGATGTTTGATTTAGTTGTGTCCAAGCTCAAAAGGAGAAAACATTATAGATAATGCATAGAGTAATGTTGTTACAAACCAATTCAGTGTGGAATGATTCATATGGAGGTGAATATGAGTCGATCCATTGGATAATCAAGTGAAGGTGGTCAATATATGGAGCTCATTAAAGAAGGCAAAGGAGAATTTGTGAAGTTTCTCAATGAGATCGGTATGGATGTTGAAAGTAAGTCAGATTGTCGAAGCTTGATGGAGTTATCGAAAGTAGCGAGCCACTTAGAAAAAATAGTGTGAGTTAGAAGTGGCCCATCACACATGGAATTCAGATAGGATACTTGGTCAAGGTTGAATGAAGACAAAAAAGATACGATCTCAGCCAGGGAGGTGATTCGTCGCATACAGAAGTAGCTCATTCAAATTAGGAACTCGTCAAGGTATGCAAGATGTCAAGATGAGATCAGTTGATATGAAGGAAGCAAAAGGACCTTGACTTAATAGGGGAGCTCGATGTTGTATGGAGCCCAGTTAAAAATGGAATGGAAATTCATTCGATGTAAAGATCATATCATGGGAGTTCATAAGTAAGAAAAAAAATTGACGTGGAGAGAAGGGTGATGACATCAAAGGAGGTTCGTGGGCAATGTTCGCAGTGACAAAAATCTCATCGAACAAGAGGGGCTTGATTCTTACATGTGAGATTGGTTATATGTAAGGATGGAAGAACTCGATCATCCCAGTTCAGTATTTGAAGGATATTTGAATTAGCTTTGAATAGAGTTCTTAGTTGACTGGAAAGGAGCTAAGTCACCATGGGAATAATGCACAAGATCTCCGAGTTAGAGATGATGAAGCTCAGAAAATAGCGAAGTGTAGATGATGGAGCTCAGTTAGGATCTTGGTTTTAGAGCTCCGTGGAGAGGTAATTTTATAATCTCGACATAGGGAGCTCAATTACATTGGAAGCTAAAGGAGCTCAGGTTGGTAAAATTCCACTAAAGAGGAGTGCCCGAGAAAAACATGCATAAACCTAAGACCACGATATTTTAAGCGGAGAACGACAGTGGAAACACTTCAGGTGAATTACAGAGTCGCAGGTTGTCAGGACTTGATGTTGAAATGAATTGATCTCGAGAGTGGGATACTGAGATGGGTTGATCCTAGCCCAAATAACAACTCAACAAAGATCTAGATGGATATTTGAATGGGTCCCAGTCCTATGAAACTCAACATATTCACTGAGGATTTGATTTAATAGAAGATATAGCTCAATTTGGAGATCAGTTTAGGGTTCAGTGTAAAAGCTTGGTAGAGAGCTTATTTTGGGAGTCGGGCATGACATTGAGCATTGGAAGAAGGTTAAAGAGCCACATTGGAGGACCGAGCTGAGTCAGGAGGAGCTACACGGAAGGGCCAACTAACTTAGTGAAGCTCGTGTTGACAGGTGTTAGCTCAGATTCGTATGGAGAGCTCATTTTGGGTTTGACGTGGGAGCATAATTAGTGGTTAGCTCAAATAGGAAGAGCTCATCGGTATCAGTGGATATTTTTTGTCTTCAGAACATTGGTCGATTGAGAGCTCTTAATATTGATAGTGAGTCGAATAGAATAATGATTCCGTGAAATAGAACCACAAGGATATCATGTGCGGTGAAATCATTCAATACATCGAGCTAAGAACAAAGGTTATGAGGCCAAGTAGATAGCAGAGTTGATAAGCTCACTTGATGCGGTTATAAGAAGAGATCAATATTTTATGTATGAGCTCAGTCACACATGAGGATGGAGGATATCGTTTCTTTTGAAAGAGTTCAATTTCAGTTAATTTAGAGCAAGTCAGTCAAGAAGAGCTTAGTTCATGAATGTAGCTCGCCAAGAAAATGGAGCTCAGTTTGGAGCTTAGTTTAGAGATTGGTGGTAAGCTCACTTTGTAAGCTTGACACAGGGAGCTCGATTGCAGTAAAGGACGTAGGAGCTCGACACCAACTCGGTGAGTTGGCTTGGTGAGCCAACCACTGAGTTGGATTCATTTTTGTCCTTTTCTTCATGACCCCTTCCTCTTCGAGTCAAACTGGAAAACAGGGGGTCACACCATTTAATATCAATTAAATCAATATTTTTTATTTAAATATTTAAATAATTATATTTATGATTATTATTTAAATATTCTTTTAATTAATTGAGAAGACTAGGTCAACCAGGCATTAATGACACATGATGGAACCCTATAAATTGGTTCAACCAACTGTGATAAATAAACCATCATGTGCCTTCATTTTAGGGATGTAATTATGACTTTCTCTCTTCTCTCTCACATATTCTTCTATAAATGTAAGTTGGAATCTCATTCTAAGGGGTTCCAATAGGTTAGATAGGTTGGAAAGTTAGACATCTTAGGCAAGTGTAATTTTTCAAGATTCCTCTCTCTTCTGCAAGTTATTCTTGTGTGTTGAGATAAATTTCAAGCCTCCTCTTCAAGATTATAATGGAAACCATTTCCTCTTCTGAATTTATGATGCATTGTGCACATTATTGAATTAATAAAAGTGTGTGTTTTGTGACTCATCTCGATCCTTTCATCCTTCTATACTTCAGTGTGCCTTTTCTCATGCTTGCAGGTACATTGTGCAAGTTCACATTTCTATTGTAGGTTCTTGGAGTTCTGTGCTTATCCAGTGGTGGAATATTGCATGCAGTTAAGTTGTGGTGTCCATTCACCCTTCTTAAGTTCATCCTTCTTCATTGGCAAATTGATATGTTTCTCTGTCTAATCAAGTTTTAATAAAGGGAATGCATGTTTCTTGGTCTATGGTATTCTATACCCTCTCTAAGTTGTAGTAGGTGAAGTTGATATGTGGAGCACACACCCTCTTAAAATTAACCCTTCCTGGGTCTGGAAAAACCCTTTATTTTTTACATCACCATCCCTAGTCTAGTTTCATTTCTACAATTCTCTTTCCCTAAAACCCCATAAAAATGTTAGCATATGATTAGATAGCCTTTTTATCACACTAGGAGTAGTAGAACACTTAATTTAGGAAGAGGAAGCTGACCTTCTCTAGAGATTCACCTCAAGCCGAAGTCCCATAGCTTCAGAGGTGATACCATGTGTCCCAATCACACTGAATGTCTTGTTCATATTCTAGACATTAGGAGGGTGCATTGATTTGGCGACAACAATATTTTGGTGCTCCCGGTGGGATAGAGTTGGTACTACTCTTCTCACTTACACACGTCAAAGTACCTAGTGAATATATATCTTTGTATTCCATATCTCAGTGTATTAACTTATGTGAAAAATTCAAACAAGAGCTTCTTTAAAGAAAGGAAATTACCAGCATATTGAACTTTCCTTATCTCCTCTAAAGAGAAGATGAAGAGGCATTTAAACATCACCAGTTGCATCTCTACCTCGCAGGGGTCATTCAAATCCTCTGTACGGAAGGTTCACTCCACCAAGGAACAATCAACCTCTTGCTACTATGGAACGAAACCAAAATTTTCCCCTTTTCAATACAAGCAGTCCTCTTTTGTTGGCTCAATGTGACCCTATACCTTTTTTGGCACTCAAAATTTTACCCTTTTACACAGGGGAAACTCACGTTACTCCAATAGAATATATTCTTGATATAGCCAACATTTTTCCTGTACATAATGTCACAAAGGACAACATTATGGTTAAAATTCTTACTACCTCTTTTAAGGGAAAATCACTTCAATGGTTTCAAGGGTTAAGTGTTGGAAGTATAAACACTTGGGACAAATTAGGAGAAAAGATATGTAAATAGTTTGAAGATGAGAGTGATAACCTATCACTTTTGGAAAAACTCAGTACCATGAAGAGAGAACCCCAAGAATACATGAGTGACTTCAACTTCTGATTCCACAGGACCTGGAATATGATTCCAGAACTTGTAAATCCTTCCACACATAATTCATTCTTATATTATTTGTGAGCCTTGAATAACAATGTAGCAGTTATGATCTAGTCCATGAGAGGGGCCACATTACCTAATGCCTATGATGATGCCATACAAGTGGAAAATTCCTTGATTCAAGCTAGAAAGATAGCTCCATGACCACCAATGCCATTGTCTCGGGATCTTATAAATAATCAGCCTATCATTTCTCCTATTCTAGTAGCCTCTAATCAAATAGATCAGTCTTCCTCTACCTCTTCAAATGATCTATTTAAATTCAAGTCACTTCTATAAACATTTGGAAATGAGCTTGTTGCACTCAAGAGGCAACCATTTCAATACAATCATCTATATCAGCCACAAAATCAATAGTACCAAGGTAACCGTCCTCCTTTTTAAGGGAATAATCAACCACAAAATCAAGCTACAAATCAAGTTGAAAATTTCATACCTTTGAACTTTTGGAACCCTCTTGTTGCTAGTTCATCTAGAGCCATTGTACATGTCCAGAATAATCTAGTTCAAGACTATGAATAGTACTACCCTTTTTCTCAACTCCACAATCAAAATATTTGTCCTAATGGAGTTCTTGTCTAGACCCTATGGTTCAAAGTGTATCCACACCTTTCGAGAAAATAGAGAACACATCTACACAAGAAATAACAGATTAACCGTAGGCATTTGAAGAAACCACTTTGTTAAACTGGTAAGTAGAATATTTTTACAGGTTAAATACAAATCCCTCATTAGTAGTGGTAAAAAATCATTCCAAAAATATAGAAATGGAACCTAAAACTTTCAAATCAGATCAAACATCCACTTCACAGCCTCAAACACAAGTAGAAGTTTATAAATATGTGGGAAATAAACCATCAAAAATACCTGCTAGCCAAGCCAAAAGAAAATAAAGTTCATCAGGCATCTTGGTACCCAACAAGCATTTTCCAAAGGAGGATCCCAACACTCAAAGAAGCATAAAAAAAATAGGAGCAATTCCCTTCAACATAATGGAAAAAATGAAGATAACTAACTTGAGCATTACTATGTGGGACACAATCTCAATTCCTTCTCAAAGAAACTTGTTGCGAGAGGCTTTGAATAGTTTTGGTATAACCGGTGGATCATCAAGTCATGGAACAACAACTACTATGAGATTGTGTCAACTAGAAGGGAAAAGTATTCCTAAATCAAATAAACTACCACCATTCTATATTTCCCTGATCGTTGGCAACCACCTGGTGCGCAATTACATGATTGATTCTAGTGCGAGTAGCTCAATCATGCCCAAACAAATTATAGATGTATTATGCCTACAATATGCACCAATTGCAAGAGGATTTATTTAGCTAGATGACACAACTATTAAGACTATTGGAGTTATCAAAGGACTTCAACTTACCATCCATGCATGCCCAATTTTTTCATTCACCCAAGACATATCAGTCACTGATCTTCCTCCTCTCTTTGCCATATACCTATCATGAGATTTCACTGCACAGATGGGTGGTTATCTATCATTTGATTGGTCACATATGATTCTTAGGAATCAATATGGAACCAAATTTACTATAAGGGAGGAACCAATCTGCTACAATCATTTATAACCCTACAACGCTAGTCCTATAAATTGGAATTACACCATCGGAAATCTGAAAGAAGAAGATGTTGATCATGAACCAACCACTCTCGTTAAAGAAGTCCCCGATATATTGCTAGATTAAGTAATTGGAGGTAATTAGTGTGATCCCTATGCTGATGTATTGGAAGAAGAAGAAGCTTGTTTTCTAGTTTTGGAAGAAACAAGATTGGGTACATACTGCATTTATGAAGAAGATGCAATCATACCGAAACTTTTCGAAACACCAAGAAATTTGGAAGGACTGTCAAAATTGTTCTTCGATGGCTCGAGAAGTAGGAATGGATAGGGTTCTAGTGTTATGTTAATTTCTATAGGGGGAGATAAGTACTTCTCATCTTTTCAGTTGTAGTTCATTTTCACTAACAATGTTCATGAATACGAGGCCCTCATGCAAGGAATTCAACTAGCCAAAAAGAAGGGGATTAAAGCCCTTACTATTTTTGGAGACATTGAGTTAGTTTTTCATCAAGTTATGTCACGTAGTGCATCCAAGAATTATCTTTTAAGATCATACAAGAAATGAGTCTGAGACTTGATTGAATATTTCAAAGCTTTTGGAATCCATGCAATTCCTAGAAATCAGAATCAAGATGTTGATAGGTTTCTTACAGTTAGCTCGCAATAAGAAATACCTGTTGATGTCATGAAAGAAGGAAATAAAATTTTCAAAATGGTGGTTCGACCTGTATTCCTTGATAATGTGAGTAGTTGGAAAGTGTTCGATAGTGACAAACAAATTGTCCTTTTCCTACAAGAAGAGGTGGAGTTTTCTACAAGAAATTAGGATAAGTTGCAAGAGTCATATGGTGATAAAATTATAAAATTAAAAATCAACAAACTACCAAAAGTATTAGTCACTCTGGAATCCATTTTCAATTCAGATGATCAAGCCAAAAGAAAAATCTCTAACATGGTGGTCAAAGAAGAAGAATTTAAGGAAGTCGAGGTAGCGCATGAAAAGTTTATGAAGATTGGAAAAGTGTGTACTTTAGAAGAGAAAGAAGATTTCATCAAACTTGTTCAAGAGTATCATGACATCTTTGCGTGGAGATATAAATAAATACGTGGTTTTGATCTAGGTCTAGCACAACATACCATCAAACTAGATCCTAATTCCAAGCCAATTCATCAGAAACAAAGGTCAATTAATCCCAAAATCGAGCCACTAATGAGAAAGGAGCTAACCAAACTCATCAAGGCCTATATTATTTTCCCCATAAAACACTCCTCTTGGGTAGCCAATCTGGTTCTCGTAAGGAAGAAGAACGAAGAGATTTGGTTGTGCGTAGATTTTAAGGATTTGAATCATGCATCATTGAAAGACCATTATCCTCTTCCATCAATGGATCAGATCCTTTAAACAGTGGCAGGAGCTAAAAGTTTTCTTTTCTCAATGGATATTTAGGTTACAATCAAATCCTAGTCCAATAATCTAACCAATTCAAAATAACTTTCACTACCAAGTGGGGAACGTATGCCTACAACAAAATTCCATTAGGATTGTCCAACATCGGGGATACTTTCCAAAGAGCCGTGGATATGGATTTTAAAGGAATAATCAATGATATAATATTGGTTTGATTGGATGAAATAACTATATATTCTAAGCATTCAAATGATCACATCACACATCTAAGGAAGGTTTTCCGAAGGGGTAGGGAATTTGGAGTTTCACTCAATCCCAAGAAGTGTATTTTTGCAGTGCACGAGGGAAAGTTGTTGGGACATGTTTTTTGAGAAAAAGTACTATCAATCAATCCAGCTAGGATTTGTTCGATTATGACCTTATCTATAGCAAGTCATAAGAAGGGTCTCCAGAGTTTTTTGGGAACAATAAACTTCATGCAAAGATTCATCCCTCAATTTGTGACAATGGCTAAATGACTAACAACCATGCTGAAGAAAAGCATGCAATTCTCATGGAAAAAGGAAGGACGAGAGAGATTTGAAGCCATCAAAATGGAAAATTTTCAAGCTCCCATGCTAGTGACCCCAGGTTTGATAAAGAGTTTATCCTTTATGATTTTTCAGGTCAAGAGATCATTTTAGGCATCCTAACCCAACAAAATGATGATTTGATGGAGCAGCTAATTGCTTTCTTCAGTCAATCCCTAAAAGACTACGAGCTCAAATACCCATTCATTGAAAAATATTTCTTTGCGGTTATTCAAGATTTGAAGAAATCTAAGCACATGTTTTCCAACAACAAAATTAATGTGATGGTGTCTCATCTAGGTGTCAAGGAGTTTTTGCTAAAAAAATAGATGAACGAGAAGCACGCTGGATAGATCATGAAGGTGATGGAGTATGATGTACATATCAAGGTTACCAAACTTGTTAGAGGTAAATTTTTGTGTCAAAAACTTACTGTGGATATGGAATCAAAAGGTGATGAGGATACGATGCTCCTAACCACTGATGACAGTGATGATCGAGTTGAATTGTTATCCAAAATGAATAAATTCCTCTTCTCAGGAGTATATCCTATGAACATGGATAAAAACAAAAGATAGAATTTCCATCTTCAATCTATTCCATATGTTTTGGTAGATAAAATTCTCTTTCAAAAGGATTTGAACAATGTCCTCCTTTGGTGCATAAGACTAGAATAGGTGAGTAAGATACTAGAAGAGTTTCATAATGGCCTATCTGGAGGACATTACTCTGCATGAACAAATGCTACCAAAATCATACGATCTGGTTACTATTGGCTAGATTTGTTCAAAGATTCCCATCTCTGGGTAAGGAGATGTAAATATTTTTCCCTTTTCACAAGAAAGAATAAGTTTGAATCTCTTCCACTGCATCCAATTCAAGTGGATCAACCCTTTGTTCAATGGGGGTTAGACTTCATCAGAATGATTAATCCTCCATCCAGTGATAGACATAAATGGGTCCTCACTACAACAGACTATTTTCATCAATGGATATAAGTGGTAGCATTGAAAAAGAGAAATGAAAAGGTAGTTCTAGATTTTTTGGAAGGTGTAATGACAAGGTTCGGTTTTCCTTTTACAGTCATTTCAGACAATGCAATGGATTTTCTTGGTATGAAGTTGAGTGAATGGACTATTAAAAATGGGGTCTAACTTAAGACTTCATCTAATTACAATCCACAAGGAAAAGAATTGTTTGACTCTAGTAACAAAAACCTCATAAGGATTATTAAGCACATGATGGAAACTAATAAGAGGACTTGGAATACACAACTTAAGACCACCTTATGGGAAGATCGTCACACCTAAAAGGGCCATAGGGAATTTTCCTTTCATGTTTGTATATGGAAGTGAAGAAAACGTTCTGTTCTCCTTGGAGTTACCTTCTTTGGAGTTAGCTTATCAACTTGAAGTTATGGAGAGTGATCCTTTGATAGTAAGGTTCACTAAACTCATAGAGTTGGAGGAAGTATGAAACAAGGATATGAAGACTTTGGAGAAACATCAGGCTCAGGTTAAGAAATATTTTGACAATAAGGACGTCTGATAGGAATTTTCAAGAGGGAGATCTAGTCCTCAAATGGGATGAAGACAGGGATAAGCTATGAAAGCATGCCAAATTTGACACTCTCTGGAGCGTGCCATACATCATCATGAGTTACAAAGAGGTGAATTCATTTCCTCTATCCAGGATCAATGGAGAATAACTGCCCATTCATGTGAATGGGATACATCTCAAAGGTTTTTTTTGAGAAGCATTCCACACCTGTATAGTTTAGTTAGGTGTTTTCCTCTAATTACTTATGCACATTGTTGTGTGTTGTTGTTATTTTTCCTTCCTTGTTCCTATGTTTTTGTGTTGTTGTTGCACATTGTTTCATTATTAGAGGTGTCAAGGAGAAAGAAGGTTCAAATTTTCCATAAGAGTTTCATGATCTACCTCATTGAAAATTATACAATGTTCCATAGATGTCAAACATTCAATGGATTTAGTACACTTCATGCTTAGCATTCTAGGAAGGTCCAAGATATATTTCTCAAGAGAATTTTGGGATGTATCATAGAGGATCAAATTTATTTCATGATTTCAACATAGACTCCATGCCCAATGGATGACTTAAGGCTACTAGAATCATGCTTAGTAGGTAACCATCCCTGAGAGGTCACCAAAATTTTTATCCAATTTTGCACACAGGGAAAAATTGGACAACGGGGTCCTACTTCGATCAAATCACAATGTTTCTCCTAGGGGCCAATTTTTAGTCATCACGAAGATAAAATTATTAAAATAGATAATGAATAAATAAGCAATCTCAGCTAGCCCAACTCAGGCTCAACTCGGTGTCAGCTCGATGTGTAGCCTATTGCCAACTTGGTGTCAAGTTAATAGGGAGCTTGGTCTATGGTAAACTTGGAATAGATCTCCTAAGACGGTCTATGGTAAGCTTAGAACATAACTCAGGAGAGTCGAGGTCTCATCTTAGGTTGTAGTTTGGTTTATTTGGTGGAGCTCTATGTGGATCTCACTTGGAAAAGGGTCTAATGTAGATGGTCGCAACCACCCACTTAGATGGAGAGATTATTTTAGGAGCTTGGGGTCAAGTTAATAGGGAACTCTGTGTCAAATGCAAAATATAACTTGTCAAAACATGACAAATGAAGGGATATCTGTGAGGAGCTCGATGCGAAGAGATATGAGGATCAAGTCATTAGAGTTAAGAGGTGAGTTAAAGGATGGCTTGCTTTGGTATGGCATGTATGTTTGAGCCAGCTCGTATCTTGACTTAAGACAAAAACTAAGTTCAATGGGGTTATTTTGAAGGTTCACTGGTAAGTGGAAATAAAGGGATGGAATTCCAAGCCATAAATTATATAGGGGAGATTTCACATTCAAAAAACCATCATAAAACTTCTACTAGACGGAGATCCATGGATAATTCGTCAGATGGGGTTACAATGATGGTGGGCCAAGGTGCATTACCCACATGCAAAGGTTCATGCGAGTGTAGCTAAGGTGTGCCAAGCCCTCCTTCTTAATGCCATCCAATTTGAGTTAAGTGGGTGGTTAGGAGAAACCTAGAAAATATGCATAAGACCCAATTATCAAATGAATTCAGGGGACACAATTCCTCGAATATGGCTCTAAATATGGTTGGCATAAGGGATATACTCAATGAATGAGTTTTTTGATGAATACACATGCATGCAAAATCACTCAAATAGATTTTATCTTGTAAAATCCATCTCTGCATAACCTCGATGTTTGATTTGGTTATGTCCAAGCTCAAAAGGAGAAACTGTTATAGATAATGCATAGAGGAATGTTGTTACGAATTGAGTCAGTGTGGAAGGATTCATTCAGAGGTGAAGGTGGTCAATATGTGGAGCTCATTTAATAAGACAAAGGAAAATTTGTGAAGTTTCTGGATGAATCTCAGTATGGACGTTAAAAGTATGTCAGATTGTTTAAAGATCGATGGATTTATCGAACATAGCGATCCACTCAAGAAAAACAGTGTGAGTTGGAAGTGGCCCTTCACACATGGAAGTCAGATAGGCTACTTGATCAAGGTTGAATGAAGATAGAATAGATATGAGCTCAGCCAGGGAGGTGATTCTTCACATACAAGAGTAGCTCATTCAGATTAGGAACTTGTCTAGGCATGCAAGATGTCGAGATGAGATCGGTTGATATGAAGGAAGTGAAAGGACCTCGGCTTGATGGAGGAGCTCAATGTTGCATGGATCTGAGTTACAGATGGAATGGAAAGTCATTCGATGCAAATATCGTGTCATGGGAGCTCATGGCGAAGAAAAACAATCGACGTAGAGATCTCGGTGATGATATCAAAGGAGGTTCATGGACAATGTTCAAAGTAACGAAGAGCTCATCGAATAAGAGGGGCTCAATTATTACATGCAAGCTTGGTTGTAAATAAGGATGGAAGAAATCGATAATTCCAGTTCAGAAGAAGAAGAAAATTTCAATTAACTTGGCATGGATTTCTCAGTTGAGTGGATAGGATATTACTTGCCATGGGAATAACGTGCAAGCTCGCCAAGTCGAAGATGATGAAGCTTGGAAAATAGGGAAGTGTAGATGATGGAGTTTTTTTTAGAGCTTAGTTTTAGAGCTTGGTGGAGAGGTCATTTTGTGAGCTTGATGCAGGGATATTGGTTACGGTGGAAGCTAAAGGACCTCAAGTTGGTAAAATCCCACAAAAGAGGAGTTCCTGAGCCAAACATGCAAAAACCTGAGACCACGGTGTTTAAAGTGGATCTCAGAGGTGCAAACACTTCGGGTGAATCATTAAGTCACAGGTTTTCTATACTCGATGTTAAAATGAGTTGATCCTAAGAGTGGGATTCCAAGATAGTTTAATCCTAGCCCAAATAAAAACTCAGTGAAGAGCTCGATGGATAGCTCAATGGGTCCTGGTCATGAGAAACTCGACATATTCACTGAGGATTCAATTTAATAGAAGATGTAGCTCAATTTGGAGATAATTTTAGGGTTTGGTGGAATATCTTGGTAGAGAGATCATTTTGGGAATCGGGCATGGTAATGAGCATTAGAAGTAGGTTGAAGAGCCACATTGTAGGACCGAGCTGAGTTACGAGGAGCTACACGAAAGGTTCAACCAACTCAGTGAAGATCATGTTGGTAGGTGTTAGCTTAGATTCATATGGAGAGATCATTTTGGGTTTGACATGAGAGCATACTTAGTAGTTAGCTCAAATAGGAAGATCTCATCGGTATCAGCAGAGATTTTGTGTCTTCAGAACATTGGTCGATTAAGAGCACGTAATGTTGACAGCGAGTGAAAAGAAATGATGATTCCATGAAATAGAACCACCAAGCTATCATGGGTGGGGAAATCACTTAACACATCAAGCTAAAAATAGAGGTTTTGAGGCCAAGTAGATAGCGGAGTTAATAAGCTCACTTGATGTCGTTACAAGAAGAGATCAATCTTTGATGTATGAGCTCGGTCACACATGAGGATGGAGGATCTCGTTTCTTTCAAAAGAGTTCAATTTTGGTTAATTTTGAGAAAGTCAGTCAAGAAGAGCTTGGTTCATGAATGTAGCTCACCAAGAAAATGGAGCTTAATTTGGAGCTCATTTTAGAGATTGGTGCCAAGCTCGCTTTGTAAGCTCGACATGGGGAGCTCGGTTGTAGTAAAGGCTAGAGGAGCTCGACACCAACTTGGTGAGTTGGCTTGGTGAGCCAAGCACTAAGTTGGACTCATTTTTTACCTTTCTTCATGACCCCTTCCTCTTCGATTCAAATTGGTCAACAGGGGGTCCCACCATTTATTATCAATTAAATCAATATTTTTATTTAAATATTTTTAATAATAATATTTATTATTATTATTTAAATATTTTTTTAATTAATTGAGAAGACTAGGTCAACCAGGCATTAATGACACATAATCTTCTCTAAATGTAAGTTGAAATATCATTCCAAGGGGTTCTAACACATTAGATAGGTTGGAAAGTTAGATATTTTAGGCAAGTACAATTTTTTAAGAGTCCTTTCTCTTCGGCAAGTTGTCCTTATATGTTGAGAGAACTTTCAAGTCTCCTCTTCAAGACTGTAAAGGAATCCATTTCCTCTTCTGAATGTATGATGCATTATGAAAGTTATTGAAGTAATAAAAGTGTGTGTTTTGTGACTAATCTTAGTCCTTTCATCCTTCTATACTTCCTTGTTCCTTTTCTCATGCTTGCCCGTACACTGTGCAAGTTCACATTTCTATTGTAAGTTCTTGGAATTTTGTGATTATTGAGTGGTGGAGTATTACATGCAGTTGAGTTGTGGTGTATGTTCACCCTTCTTAAGTTCATCCTTCTTCACTAGGAAATTGATATATTTCTCTATTTCGTCAATTTTTAATAAAGGGAATGCATGTTTCTTAGTCTGTGCTATTTTGTACCCTCTCTAAGTTGCAGTAGGTGAAGTTGATATGTGGTGCACACACCCTCTTCAAATTAACCCTTCCTAAGTCTGGAAACAACATTTATTTAGTGCATCACCATCCCTAGTACAGTTTCATTTGTATAAGTCTCTTTCCCTAAAACCCCATGAAAATGTTAACATAGGACTAGATAGCCTTTTTATCACACTAGGAGTAGTACACCACTTAATTTAAGAAGAGGAATTTGGCCTTCTCTAGAGGTTCACCTTGAGCCCAAGTCCCAAAGCTTGAGAGGTGATCCCATGTGTCCCAATCACACTGAACTTCTTGTTCAGATTCTAGACATTCGGAGGGTGTAGTGATTTGGAGAAAACAACTACCCCTATCACCCACAAGAAAATGGAACCATTGAGGAATTTAATAAGATATTGAGTCACACATTGACCATGATTTGTGATGTGGGAAGAAATGATTGGGATGATAAAGTTTATGTTTTGTTATGGTCATACCAGACTACTTATAAAAAACTGATGAAGGCCACACCTTTTCAATTGGTGTTTGGTGCAGAAGTGGTGTTACCTATTGAATTCATGTTACCATCACTGCATATAGCACGCATATGAGGGTTAGTTGAAGAAAAACCACTTGAGGATATGCTTGATAACTTAATGTAGTTAGATGAGAGGCAGGTTATTGCTTGTTGGAGTCATAAAACAAAAAAATCTAGGCAGAAAGCATGGCATGATAGACACATCAAGAAAAAAAATATTGAGGTTGGGCAGATGGTTCTATTGTATGATTCTAAGTTTTTGCACCATCCTAGGAAATTTAAAGTCCATTGGATTGGCCCATACATTTTTTACTATATAATTGATTTAGGCACTTGAAAGTTATAAGTGTGTGATGGAACATGGTTACCAAGCCATTTCAATGGGAGTAGGATGAAGCCCTACTATAAATAAGTCTTCCTTGTGTTCGTAAATAAGACAGGTTTTGCATTTAGCCTAGGATTTCCCTTAACGCATTTCCTTTCTTTTTGTTTCCCTTTCTCATTGGTTTCTCCCTTTCTTTTTGTTGTTGTGTGTGTGTGTTGTTAGCTAGCAGCCACTTACAATTTCAAAAAAATTCTATGTGCAGAGGACTACACATCTATTTTTATGTGGGGTGGAGTGATGCAACAAGTACTTTAAGTTGGTAGTGGAAGCTATGATTTGATGGCTTGGGTTGAAGGATCAAAATCACGTAGTTTGGAAGAGCGCGTGTGTAAAAGGTGAACATGAGGAGTTTGGTGTCAGGAAGGATTTACAAAAACCATGTACAAGGGTGAGAAGTGTAGGAACAACATGAGGTAGGTGATGTCAAAAACAAGGGTAAGGACATAAGAAATTCCTTTCACGTTACAAGTGTGTGCGTAAGGATATTTGGTTAGTAAGGATTTTTACATGCCAAAAGGTTGTAGAAATTTTCATGCAGGATTAGGAAAGGGGAAAAAATCACTAAAGGATGCATTTAGAAGAAAAATACACATTTATTGCAAAGGTACGTTGGTAGGAGGCATGCCATTTATCACGAAAAAAAGGAAAAAGCTATAATTAAAAGGTTGGGGTACGTTATTGTTTACCTTACATTTGTGATATCAAAGAGATCTTACAAACTAGGGCATCCTTGAATAAAATTTGTGTGAAAAAGGGTTGTGAAGATTTCAGTGCATAGCTAGTTTGATCAGCGAACCAGAGTGGAAAAATAGTACACAGGCGTGAGGGAGAAGGTTGGAGAAATTTTCGAATCCCACAGGTGAATACGTCATATTTTGGAAAGAATGGTTTTCTAGGTTAGGGTTCCACAACTAGGGCACAAGATTAAAGGCATTTTAACGAAGGGGTAGATCTGTAAAGTTGAGCAAAGCTGGGATCAGGAGAAGAAATAACTTTTAGTTACCCGACGGATAAATGTCACCAAGGAAAAAGAGAAACAAGTTATTTCCACAAGTTTCAACAAATAATGGTACGCAAAGATGAAATATCCAAATGGATTATTACTCGGAAAATAATGGATATCTCATGTTAGAAATATGGTTATGAGTGACTACAACCATCAAACAAGTAGCACAAACAACGAGATGGAATTAGAACTGGTTTTTCTTATAGACAAAATAACACCAGATGGAATGTCTATCTATGATGATGAGGTAAAGGTGTAGATGGAGAAGGCTAGGTTATTGTAACTCTATGAGTTTCCCTATTTTGGTAATTTAGAGAAACTGTACCAGTGGTTAATGTTGGGAATACATGAAGATCATTTCTAATTCATAGGATGTAGGATGTAGATAACTCCCCAACTAGTTTCAAAATTTATTGGTCTTACCTATGAGGGAGAATATTTTTATGATGACATGGATCAAAAGGAGGCCATCAAGAATACTATTAAAGCCTATGACTATAAGAAGGGTTCACGATACTTCGACATTTTGATAATATCCAACCCTATAATGAGGATGGCTGCAAACTTGGTCACAAAGATAAATGGGTAGGAGATATGGGCACATATCAATAAGGCTTGTTTGAATGTTTTCCATAAGATCTCAGAGGGGACCATCTATAACCTCTCGGCATTCATAGTAGAATAAATCATCAGTGTCATGCGTGATGGAGAAAATATCATGTTTGGTAATGTCCTCTTTACCATAGTCATTTCAGAGATTGGAATGCCCGATGGGACAGATAAATTTATTTAGGAGTATCTAGATGAGAACCCTTCCTTTGCCAAAATATTTGAGAAGTTCACTTGTGACACCATGAAGGCTTCCCACAAGGCACACATAGAAAAATGGTATAAGTGGATGCGTGACACATTCGACACAGAGTGGAGAACACCTGAGTAGTTACCTGATGAGTAGCTACCACCAATAACCAACAATAAATTCCCGAAAATCCACCTACAAGGCTGTCAGATGTATTTCCCCATGTCTGTTTTATGTGTGAAAGAAGGAAGAAGGCAATATTTTATTAAGTATGGTAGTTGAGGTCGATTGGATGTGTGTATTGATGAGCCAAAAGACGTTTCCCTATTTTCACCTAACAAATCCCACCTAAATTTGAACTTGAATAGTCCAACGTGTAACTTGTGTCAGTAGTTCTCTGACAAGTCCAGGCACATGCCGATCTAAGATTTGTAGCAAAAGATAAAACTTTTAGAAGATGTCAAATTTTTTGGCTCACAAAAAACATGTGGCACATGCAAGTTGGCTGAAATGATGGCCAATTGTTCATTTGTTGTCTTTTATGCCCCGTGTCATGAATAGGTTGGTTTTTCAAATTTGGTGTGCTTTGATTGGTTACACACGACACACTCAAGTCTGACAGAATATGACTTGGCATAGAAGGGTGCAAAGGAGAAGGTACAAGGGTGCACGAAGGAACTGAGTCTATGTAAGCGCAGAAGAGGAATGTCAGGGACTTAGCCGATTGGAAGGTAAGTCTATAGAGGTTCACACAAGGAGTGCACAATGGGATAGGAGATAAAGAGGGCGTGTAGGAGGAAGACGCGTAAGGGAAAATGGAAGGAGATAGAAGAATGCTAAGGGGAGCAAAAAGGTGCGCAAGGGCATGTAGAGGGATTGCAACTGTTCCAAGGTGTTTAAAAGAACAATCTTGAGTGCACACAACCTGGAATGTGAAACATCAGAGTCATAATGAAAATATAAGTTATCCAAATAACTAGGAGAGTTTTTTGGATAACAGTTTTGGTGACTTTCAGGGGCCATCTTCGTGCTAGATGAAGAGACCAGTAGCCTTAGAAGTCCATTGGGCATGGATTCAAGTACTAATCTTGAAGATCTAGTCTGTAACTTGAAGAGCACCCTGGAGTCACTTGAAGCTCTGTCTAAACTTTGAACTGAATTCTTTCTCTCATATGAAGATATTATAAATTGGATTGATGAGAGTGGAAGCTATGCACTGACCATTAGAACTACCTATGCTGAAATTGAACTGTCATCCCAAGAAGCAACAAAAGGGGTGCTTAGGCACAATAGGAAAGGAAAGGTGTCATAGGGAGAAAATTGAAAGAGAAGCACAACACTGTATAAAAGTTGAAAATCATACATGTCCTAACCGGAACATGCAAAGTGTGTGCAAGCACTTGTGTTATTGAAAGAAAACCTACACTAACCAAAACTAACTAGAGGAAAGGTTGCTTAAGTAAAACCTACAACAAGTAGAGAGAAGTAGCTTCCCTTCCTCATAAATTGTGACCATGTAGTTGATTTAGCGTTGAACATTGTCAGAAATGAGAGTGAAAATCCACCTTGCAGATGGTGTTTTACCCTCCTCAAAGTATCAAAAAATAGAATATACACCTCTTGGAGTTATTTTGCACTTGGATCTGGGAGGTGCTGCTGGTGACCTTTGGCATGCTGAAGCTCTACCTCATGCTTTGAAATGAGCATAACAGGTGGAAAATCTATTTTTGGCTCTAGGCTAGCCAGATATTTGATTGGGCATGGTATGATCCTTATGGTTTTCCCATTACTTTGAAACTCAATCCCATAGATGGGATTTTCTTATAGACTTTCCTCCTAAAAGGGAGTGCTTGCAGGCTAGGGTGCCTAAATATGAGGCTTGCATGGTTCTACCTTTATAAACAACTTGGTCTCCTCCAGAACTATTCCCTCTAGAGCTAACTAATTCTCATTGTGAACAGAAACCTACATGATTTCCTCTTCCCAATTGGAGTCGCATGACTCATGCCATTCTTCAACTATCCTGCAGTCGTCGAACATGATGACTTTGGTTGGGATAGGCACATTGGCTGGGGGGTGTTCATTTATGGTACAAATAGACAGAGGGGACTCAAAAGAAAATGGGAGGATGGACACAGAAGGGATGGAAGGTGCACACATAAGAGGAGTAGAGGCGCACGCAGGAAGGGGAATGGAAGAGAAATGAAGGTGAGATGAAAGTGAGGGAAGGGATGGAATTATCAATGGGGGAAATGTGCAAGAAGCTAGGAACATGCATAGTGGGATGAGATGATGTAAGTTAGCATGGAGGAGTGGAAGGCTTGTAAGATGGTAATGTAGGGTTGCCACATTGACAGGGTTTCCGCATGCTATATTTTTAAACCTCTATTTCTTCCACCCAGTCTATAATTTGGGGCAACATCTTAATGATGAAGTACAACTTCTGATGGGCGCTAAACTAGCCTTGTAAAGGGAAAACCCATGGACAAGGGACCTTATATCCAACTTTAGCTACCTTTATAGAGCACTTGACTCCAAGATGCATCATGTCCATCTCTGTCTCTTGCACCTGCCTCTCAAAATCAGCTTCGGCCAAGGATTTTCCACCATCATTTACATAAACCTGTTCTTCATAAACATTTTGGTTAGAAAAAGGTGGGTTGTATGCATTTTCGAGATAATGGGGTTTATAAAAATGATTTGGAGGATGATTTTGAAACTATGGGGAAGGAGGGAAATAGTTTTGTTGCTACAAATGAGAATTCCATGGTGGGAAAGAAGTCATGATTGTACAACATCAAAAGAGGAATGTCGAATGATAGAAAAAGGAGAAATGAATAGAGGAATGGGGGGAGACTGGTCTGCATATGAGATAATAGGTGCGTTGAATCAGTGGAGTGGCGATATGTGTTGAAAAATTCCTCCAAAGGCTAGATCTCAACAATAACACATTGAACTTGCTAAGATGAACATGTAAAACTCTTCACTCTAGTCCCACCTAGCATGCCAAAAACTATTGGTAGCTCAAACGTGTACCTGCATCTTGGATATCTTAAGGGCTGAGGTGTTTGAGACCACAATGGAACCACCCCAAAGTTGTGGGACCTTGTGCACTTGGGACAGATCTCTAGAGAAGGTCGGTTCGTCTACCTACCTCTAATGCTACTGCTACTCCTAATGCTGAATGCAAATCCTAGACTAAACATGCCAAGTGACCAGGGATAGAAAGATGTACAGAAAGGGAAATCCTAAGATAAGAAAGACAATAGTGCCAGAAGGAAAGGGTCGATCTCTCTCCAAAAGTGGCGAAGGAAATAGAGAGGGTGCAGGAGAAGAGGGAAGATGACACGTGCCATAGATCAACACGTGGGCTCGGCCTTCCAGCGCACATAATACATGAACATGGGGACTGTAAGAAGAGGAATACGTACAACATGCCATAAAATGAAAACAAATAGGTGAGATGTAATGAAAATGAGAGAGGGAAGAAAATATTTCCACAAAATATGATTTAATTGCTTAAGGGACACACATTCATTTGCATTCATGACAGGAGGTGAGAAAACATTATAGAGACCATGCCAATGTCTGAGACCCATGGGAATTTGGCCACCATTTTGGCATGGTGCTGTTATAACAAGGAGAGATATTATTACAAAGCATAAATCTACTATTTATAGAAGACGAAGGAGAGAAGAGAAGGAGAAAGAGAGGGAAACACATATTTAAATCTTCAACCACCAACAACCAGTGATAAATTTCTACAAATCTACCTATAAGGCTATCATATGCACTTCCCCATGTTTATTTTGTGTGTGTAAGAAGAAAGAAGGAAAGATATGATAAATTCTGGTAGTTGAGGTCGATTGGATGTGTGTATTGATGAGCTAAAACACGTTTCCCTATTTTCACCTAATAAATCCCACCTAAATTTGAACTTGAATAGTCCAACGTGTAGCTTGTGTCAATAGTTCTTTGACAAGTCTAGGCGCGTGTTGATTTGAGCTCTGTTGTACAAGATACAAATGTCAAAATATGTCAGAGTTGTCAATGCACGAAAACCACGTGGTGCACAAAGGTTGGCTGAAATGATGGCCAACCGTTCATTTTTTTTCTTTTCTGCCATGTGTCATGCACTAGTTGTCAAAATTTGGTGCTTTATTGGTGCACTTTGATTGGTTACGTGCGACACATTCAAGTCTAACAGAAGATGACTTGGCACAGAAGGTCACAAAGGAGATGGTGCAAGGGGGTGTGTGGAAGAAAGAGGCAAATGAGGAAGGAAGAAAAGAGGGCACGTGAAGGAACTGAGTCTATGCAAGTGTGCAAGAGGAATTCTAGGGACTTAGCTGATTGGAAGGTAAGTCTTTAGAGGTGCTCAAAAGGAGTACACAATGGGATAGGAGATAAAGTGGGTTTGCAGGAGGAAGGCACACAAGGGAAAATAGAAGGAGATAGAAGAATGGTAAGGGGAGAAGGAAGGTAGGCAAGGGTGCACAAAGGGATTGCAACTATGCCAAGGTGTTTAAAAGAACAATCTTGAGTGTGCCCAACTTACAATGTGAAACATCAAAGTCATAATGAAAATATAAGTTATTTAAATAACTAGGAGAGTTATTTGGATAACACAAAATTTATGGATTAGCAGGTTTACTCTAGAAGATGGCACAAAGGGTCCTTGGTGTAAATTTCCATTCTCTTTCAAAGGAAAATACTTTCAGGCTAGAGTCAATAGATTCAAATAGGAAAAGTAACTAAGGTTTGACCTCAACACAGTAGACCAGGATTACTGTGAGCTACGCAAAACATTGATATATCCAAATAATCATTCCTATGTGGATAAGTATGTCTTCTATGATGTACACATGTTGAATCTAGTAACATCTCTTGTTGTTTGGAGGACCACAACAAGGGTATACCTATGTATAAGGCCAAAGTATGATAAGGGTGCTTAAATTGACAAGGATGTCTCTATCCCAAAATACCCCACCATAAAGAAGAAGGTTGTGCTGATGAAAAGGGAGAGAGAGGAGGCCATTGAGAAAAAGGCACCAAGTACATAGACAATGTAATTTGTTGGTACACAAGATTTGGCGCAATACTAAGCACCTATGTAAAAAGGAAGAAGTCCCCCATAAAAGAGAAAGAGAAGAAACCTAAGGAAGAGGCGCTAGAGAAAGAGAATCCCCTACAAAAGAAGAGTTGACGACAATAAAGGAGTCACCTAGGGAATAAGAAAAATAAGATTCTCCTATAATGGAATCACCAATTAGGAAAAAGTAAAGAGTAATAGAAAATGTGGACTCATAAGAAACATAGAGCATGGAGGCCAACAAGGGAGATGAGGATAATGAAGAGCACGGTGAGGCTCAGAACCATCCTGTGTACAATGTACATGAGTCAGAATAAAAGGGAAATGAATAGAAGGATGAGGAAGAAGGAGGTTCTCATGACAAGGGGGTAGGTGAGGAAGTCAACATGAAAGATAAAAGGACTCCAAGCCTAACCAAGGAGAAAATAGAGGATGCTGCAAAAAGTGAGGTAGTAGGAATCATAAAACACTTGGTGGATTAAGAGATAGAGCGTAGTGCTGAAGAAGTACTTAAGGAGACAAAGGGAAGCGAAAGTGTAGAAAAGGAGTATGTAAGCATGGGCAGAGATCCCAGCTTGGCGGTAAGCTTCTCAAAGGTAGCACACACAAGAGGAAAGGGTATGGAATTGGTGTAGGAATAAGAAATGACCTACATCAATGATCTAAATAAGGTATTGTGCACACCTTTCCAAAGTACCATGCCTTCAAACCATCAAGATGGTGTGTACCCATCCAAAAGGAAGATTTTTTCTTGGTATTTTTAGTCCCATGTTGATGATCTTGAATTCGAGGGAACCTGTGAGGCGTTGTTGAAGATACCAAATACCAAGGGATTAAACCCTCTAGTGAATGTTCAAAAACTATCAGATGAGAAATTTTGTAATGCACTCAATAAATTATCGGTGGAGTTTGAGGTGATGCTCTTTGGGAGAAATGATAGAGTAAGGGTCTTGGAGGAAGATATTGAAAATAAAAATTAAGAGATCATTGAGAAGGACAAGGAGTTAAAATAGGAAGAGCTGATCAACACACAATTAAGGTGTGAATTAAGGGAGGAGAAGGTAAAGGTTTGCAAGATCCATAAGAAGATAGAAACTATCTCAAACTCCATTATATTGAAGCACCCAAGCCTGGCCTTGCCTGAGTAAAAATATAGGTCAACCATGTAATTATTGGAAGACTTGACCCACATCCTCACCATGGAAAGGTGGCTACTCACATTAGAGTAAATAAAATAGGCATTGGTGGGCCAGAAGGAGGAAGAAAAACTAAATATCAGGGAGATAGTTACTCAGTATTTTGAGATCCTTTCCATTGTAAAGACCATCCTGCAAATGGCTGAGGCTATAAATGAAAATATCCCTAACAGAGATAGGGTAGCAAGCATACTAGTTGTTATGCATGAGGCATATCTGAAGGAGTTCAAAAATAAGAACAAATGAAATAGGGTGGAGCAGGATAAGATCCTATCCAAGGTTGAGAAAAATTTGGAAGAAATCAAAACCTTACGAGGTTTGGTTAAGAATCAGATTAAGGAACTATATCCTCAAGTCACCCACAAAATGGATGCACTGGACAATATTAGTAAGCAGCAAGAAGGAATTATAGATATGCTAAATGATAACATCAAGAAATTAATTTTTTATGAGGTGAGTGCTCTAGTAGGTGACCTACTTCAACAGGCATAGGGTGAGGTACATTCCTGGGAAAAGATTAAGGAAACAATGAGGAAATAATTCCCACTCCTCCTATAACAGTAGAAAATTCTTCTATTGTTTCATTCTTTATTCGGATTTTCCATGTTCCACTATTATTTATTCTTTGTAGAAGCAAGATGTTTCCAAGGATGAAGAACATGCTTAGTGTGGGATGACGTTGGGCCCTGAAATATTGGCTAAGTACTAAAGAGAGCACGCATGCAGGGAAAATGATAATAAGGGAACTCAGGTGAAAGCACACAGAACAAAGGGGTTTAAGAAGGGTTTAAGTAAACCAGTGCATCTATGGGAGGTAGAACATGGGTTTAAGGTACTTATCCATATTTGGCATTCTAGAGGAACTTGAGGAAAATGTGAGGAACCGACTAGTCATGATGAGTGGATAAGGTGCCAGCCTGGAACCTAGGACGCCAATAAAAGGATATTCCTTGAAGGGAATATTCCTAGAAGACATCATTACAAAGAGTGGAGGGTTTTCAAAGGGATAAGCATTCACAAATGGAGGATCACATTGACACTTGGCACGCAATATGTTTAGGAGAGAAGACACGGCAGTGGGTTTCGATCCTATAAAAAGAGATGTTGGGGCTAGAGACAAAGATATACAAGAGGGACGAAGAGATAGAAAAAGATAGAATATAAGAGATGGTGGGAGACAAGGATAATGCATATAGAATAAGAAGTAGAGTAAAAAAGTGCTACAATAATGCTAAGGTTTATAACACTTAGTGCTAAGGGTTGTGAGGGATGCCAGAAGCCTCTATATGGCAATAGGATCTATAACAAGGGTTAAACTAGGGAAGGTATAGTTAAGGTCTCATAACAAGAAGGATTTGTGGGAGTTAAGTCCCTGTCATTTATTGTATATGGTCAGAGATGACCCTTTTGACTGTAGTTTGGCTACCTGAACTATGTTAAATCAATACATATATGGGTTTATTTGGTATATCTTGTTTATGGGTGTAAACCCTCATGCTATATGAATTATCGTGGCTCAGATCCAATTTATTAAGCTTCTTACAATGTTATTTAGTTCTGTGATGAATTAATGTTATATCTATTAGTTTCATCTTCTACCTCTTTAAATAATTGAATGTACTTATTCTTCTACAAATCATCCTCCATTAATGGTGAAACCATCTTACAAATATCACATAAAGGAAGGGATCGGTGCATGCACGTGCCTCGGTTGAGTGCCCAGCTCCCGCTGGGTGATAGGCCAGTATGCTTGGGTTTAGTAAAGGTATTAAGGGTAAATAAATGACTACATAGGCCATGGGAAACACTAATACAAACATACCCATAATAAAGGTGAGGAGCATGTGGTGGAGGGTAGACATCCTGAAAAGAAAAACCTAGATGAGTCAAGAACTCATGAGTACATATAATGTCATCACAAGTAGGATCAAATGGAATGTGTTCCCAATAATAATAATTCATGAAAAGTGTACATGTGAAAGGAGGTCAAAGCAATGGAAGTGATACATAAGGAGCCAAAAGAGATAAAGCAACATCCGATGTAGAGACAAGACCATGATAAACAATCATAGCAGTGGTAGTAGCATGGGGAGGAATAGATGTAGATAGTAAAAATTCTATCATGCAAATGACACCCTCAAGATGTGGTAAGTGTTGTATCTCATCAATAGGTTGTGGCTCCTCAGTAGTATCCGACCTTGGTACAGGAAGTTCGGTGGTAGGATCATGGTCACAATATTTGTATGGATGACGGTCACACAAAACAATATACTTAATGCCCTCATAGATAAATTTGACACAGTGATGGACAATAGATGCATATTATTTCATGACATGAAGCCATGACCGACTAGGTAAATATTTGTATAAGACAAGGAAATCGAGGAAAAAGAAGATCGTGTTAATAGTTCTAGGTCCAACTGTGATAAGTAAATTAATAGAACCTAAACATGGATGAATAGAGCCATCATAGGCACAAAGAGAAATAAATGATGGTAACATTAGCAATGAAAACACCTATATTTTCAAGGAATGAAATGGGACATATGTTGAAATCAGATCTATTATCAATTAAAGAGTGTTTGATATCCACATTGTAAATGTGAATCATGATATGAAAGGATGGGTCATTGTTAAGAGTGTTAAGATCAGCTGGAAGATTATATTTAAATGTTATATGTTGAGAAACTACATTTATGAAAGTTTGATATTCTGAATTAGGAGGCATATCAACACAAATGCAAGTAGTCACAAGAATATATTAGAATCTATGCATTAAAGCAGGATTTGCAAGAAAGTAATCATTAATTGAAATAATCATGATGACTAGACTCTAGGATGATAAGAAAATAATGAGGATCCTAAAAGCATGAAGATTGAGATTGGGTTCACCAAAATGATTAACTAAAAAATAAATTTATTCTAGTGTAATCTAATGCTATAGGAGTAGTAAAATAATTGAATAAATGATGTAATAAAATACTAACATAATATCCAAGTAATATAAGAAATGAAATGTGAAACCCTAATGTGCAAGAAGGGTTAAGAAAAACCTTAGTTGATTCATTGATGTTGCAAGACTATGTCACAATGTAGACGAGTGAACAAGAGGAGGAAACAACCACACAAAAGCTTGAGAAAATACAGATATGGGATATCTGATTGGATTGGGAACCTGTAAAGGGATAGGGGCACCTATGGGTGCCCTGGTTTGAGATATAATTGAATTGGTTTGCAAAAATGGCCAAAAAACCTCTGCTAAGGTGCCACTGGATGTTTTCCTATGTTCATTTCTTGTTGCAATAATGTCATTGAAATGCACCAGATGTTGATGTGAATAGGAAATGGAAGAATCACTTGTAAATTCCTATAAAATGAATCAAAAACCTAAAAAAATAATGATGCATATGAAGGGTTCAAATTGTCCTCAGCTACTAAATGGATGCACTTATCACTAAGCACAACACTACATCTTGGACCTAGTGCAGTTCTAAATGCGTGTGTTCAATTTTTCCATAGTTTGATCTTTTTCTAGTTTCACTTTTTGAAGTAGTGAGAAAATAACTAGATTTAGAATGTAGTAAATGTGTGCATGGAAACAATAAACTCCCCTCCTATGAAGTGTGATGCGGATGAACTAACCTTGTGTGCCTTATGATTGATCTAGATGGATAGAAATGTAGCTTTAAATTCCTTTGATGTGTTGGCTCTTGTTTTAACTCACCCCTTTTCAATTCAAAGCATGCCTCATAAATGTTTTGTGTCTTACTAACTGAGGTAACTCCCATGTGAAAATAAACTATAAAGTTCTATAAATCCCTACAAAGAACCCCTAATGTTCTTCCTTTTGTCAAAACCTTGTGTTAACTACACCTTGTTTCCTAATGTCCAAAATATAAGGTTGAAACATCGGTTTGATTTGATATATTGAGCTTAATTTGGAAGTTTGTAGAAGAAAATGTAAATATTTAAGGCATAAGATATTTATTGAAGATATGATAAATTACCCTGATGAGCATTCATGTCAAGTACAATTAAGAGAACAAGGAATCATCCCTGTTCCCCAAATAAAAACACATATAAGGATATTATCGTAATGGGGAGATGGGCCTCTGCTTTCCTAGGAACTATACACTTGGTAAAGTGCAAGATGAAGTTAAAATTCTAAAACTCAAAGGATAGTGTGTGTCATCTCGGTGGTCAAATTAAATAAGTAAAAGGAAAGAAGTATGCAGAGAGTAAGGTCGGGAAGTCAGACAAAAAGTGAACAAATTCTCATAATTCTGTAGGGTGTGCAATTGGTAAAAATAAGTCTGAGATCCCAGATCCTTGAGAACATGGACCAAGTCTTGTTGATAAGAGAATACTTTTTAGAGATCACACAAGAATTCCATACGGGAGAGAAGGCCAGGAACAAGGGAATGAAGGGACAAGAAGAACTTGCGTGTGGAGGGTAAGTTCAAATTTCTAGACTTAGTTATTTTTGAGCATGAAGACCTATTTTTAGAAGATGACATCCAGAGAACATAAACGAGGTAGAGACATGCGCACCACACATTGTCTATCTTTAGAGGATCAGATCAAAGTGTTTTGCATGGAGACAAGCTAAGAATAGGATTTTAACTTTAGTTAATTGTAAGAGGTCTATAGATAACACACTTACATGTGTGGCTATGCTTATAAATGAAGCGTGGCTATTAGTAGCAAGTGGTCTACTTTTGGAATAGATAAGTGGTGAAGGGAAATTCCCCACCCTATATATATGATGTGAACCACATAGTAGTGGAGATCTAAGGAGATATATATAGGTATATGTAGAGCAAAGAGGTAAGAAAAAAAGAGATATGTGCATATGACTAGATTACTGTATTATATCCATGCACACATTGACATAGATTACCAGTATTGTAAGAAGCTTCTATGTTATTGTGATAATTAAGAGATAGAAGATAGTGAATAAACCTAAGTGTTGTTCCTGTGTGTAATTGAGTAGTGCATGTTCTTGATTCAATCATGATTATTGTTTAAGCTTGTTCTTTTCTAGATCTAAATATGCCATGCATTGTAGAATGACGGATTAGTTATGGATCTATATGTTTCTTCCTTCATCATGCTAACATCCTGTTACAACAACCCTAAAGAGGGACCTGGTACCTTTACACACTTCGGGTGAACCCTTTATGATGCCAATCTGATTTAGACTCGCGTTGTAGATATGTGGTTTCATGGTGTTCTAAATATTTATATTCTAGAATATTTAATTTTGACTTATTCTTACCTAGAGGTAGCTGAAATCTAGTTTTTACAGTATCCTAAAGGAGCATATCTGCAAGGTATTCCACTGGCGATAAAGATCTTGATGGTAACTTTGAACCTAGAGAGTAAAATGATGGCTAACTAAACCTCACCATATGCAAGGGTGGGGATATGTTTGGTGAAAGATGGAAGACCTAGAGATAGAAAGGCAGAGAGAGGAAAGGAAGCTTAAGTATAATGAGGTGTGTGAGAGGGAGATAGAGAAGTAGCGTACCATTGCAGAAAGAATGGCATTGAGGAGAGATATGGATCATGAAGGATTTGAAGCTCACATAGAAGACATGGAGCTAGAGCATCAGGAACTCCCCCATTTTGGAAAGCATGACAGAGATCCCCCCTTGGCTTCACAAAGAAGTGCACAAACAAAGACTACACCTAGGTTGGGGGAACGTATCTTAATACACCTGGTGACCTAGCCCTTGTGCATGGTTTTCCAGTATCTAGTATGAAAAGTAACCAAAAAGCTAACTTGGGAAGTATGAGAGCGAGAGTAAGTTAGGAAGCAAGCACATCAATGGTAGGTTAGACGACTTCATTATTTGGAGGAACATTTTTAGGCACATCATCTGCATAGAACACAAGCATGCATAATGTTGGATTCACCTCTGGAAGTGGAACTACCTCATAGACTATAGGGGTTTAATATAATACTACTATCATAGCATAAGGGAGTACATCTACAGGTCATATTCTAACTACGGGTGGAGGATTAAGAGGTATAGGTGGTTCTAGTTTTGGTGGATCTGGTGGTTCTTGAGGTAGAGGAAACACATGAGGTTCTAGATTAGGTGGTCAAGGCCTGCAACAACCACAAAATATCTATATGGATATGTCTCTTCATCTCCTAGAGTATAGAGGAATAGAGGATGCTTCTGAACATGTGCATATGTGTGAAATATTATGGCATGAAAAAAGGATTATGAATTCTAAGCATAAGGCAAGTCAATTCACTACTACCTTATAGGGACAAGCACACAACTAGTATAGGAAGTTTGACCCTGATCAAACTTGCATGGATCATGTAGTGCTAAAGGTTTCTTTCTTGAAAGAGTTCCATATCCCTGAGTTTGAGTAAAAGAGTATAAATGTGCTCAAGGATATTAAGCAAGGAACTATTGAGAGTATACGTGAGTATTATGCCCATTTTAAAACACTCCTATATAAGATTTCTTATGATATTCATGTAAGCTAACATGTAAAATGGTTTGTTGGTGGATTGATTACACCATTCAGAAGAGAATTATTACATAAGAAATACATTGATCTGTGTGAAGCACTAGAAGTAGCTTTGTGTGCTAAGGCAGTTGGGAGCATTAATACTAGCGTTAGTCCATTCTTAGAGGCACAAATTACAACTATGGAAAAACATTTAGAGAAGCTATCGACAAATTCAGCCCATGAAACATGCTCAGGGATTTGGTGTACATATTATGAGGTGGAAGGTCATACCATGGATAGTTTCCCTCATAGATCTATATGCTCATTACTATTGGATTGTGATATCTGTCATTTGAATCATGATGCTAGTCACTATTCTTTATTACAGCACATGATAAGGAATAATGTATCCATATTTTGCAATATTTATAGGTCTAAAACCCATGATACTGAGGATTTTTGATTGATTGGTCAGATCCATGATGCTATAGACATTGGGATATGACAGACAAGTGTAACAGATAACTCTAAAAACAAGAATGAGAACCAAGATTAGGATCATAATCAACCATGCTATGATAGGAATGAGGGCTGTTTTGAAGGAGGTCGTGGAAGAAGACATGGATATCAAGGTGGATATGGAGGACAAGGATGTGGTGGAGGAAGAAGTGAGTTTCCTCATGGAACGTGTTATACATGTGGATCCCCTGATAATTATAGGTGCAAATGTCCCTAGAATGTTACATGTTCTTTCTGTGGAAATGATCATATCTATGATGAGTGTCCGGAATTATATGAGAATATCAGTAAATAGCATAAGTAGGAAAAAAAGGCATAGGGATGGTTAGGATCTAGTGCAGGGAGGAAAATCAGTGGATGCCCAAGATAGCACCAGAACCTGAGGCCTTAACTGTGAAGATTACCACACGTGTTGAATCTGTACGTGTAAGAGAGACATTGTACTAGAAGCCTACAATGACTAAGGAGGAGGTTTTGCATGCAAGGTACCCAGATCCTAGCCATCAAAAGGAAGTTTATCAAGAGACCATGGAGGTCCTCATAAATATTCAAGGTGAAATACAATGTTTAAAAGAGCAGTCTAGAAAGATGGAACATAAGAAAGAAGTAGGAAAGGTCCCCTCTAATATTGATGACATCAGAGAGGTGTGTAAAATGTTGTGCCAGTATAATATTATTCCATTATTAGGGAATTGGTTGAAGGGGAACACTCCATGTGAAAGCACTGAGAATGAATGGCAGATCCTACATGAAAATATTCCCACTAATAGAATTGAATATGATAAAGAGATCACTCTGAATGTTGTTGTAGATGGATGGGTGCTGAGCAATATTTTTATTGATACAGGTGCAAAAGTCAATGTGCTTACTTTAGATGCATGGGTACAAATGGGGAGACCTCCATTACATCCATCATCTAATGTGTTTTTTATGGAAAATAGGAGTAAGGCCACTCCCATATGAGTTTTGAAGGATGCATCTATAACCATACAAGCGGCCAAATTCAGTGGGGATTTTGAGGTATCAGCACTTACAAAAGCAGATAGTTTTCTAGCCTTGCTTGGACACCCTTTGTGTTATGTGAATAATGTTGATTTGAGATTGAATAAGGGGTATATCAGCTTTGATAAGAAATACAAAAGGGTTGTCATACCTTTGACATATGGGAATTTTACACTATATGTTGAGCCTCTAAGTGAGGAGGACTTAAAAAAATATATGTACATGCTATTTAGGACCCATAGGGCAATGAGCCATCAAAGGAAGGCATCCTACAATGGGAATATTCTCACTCTATTAGTGATACTACAAGTATTGCTTGTGACAATTGGTCTCATGATACATTTGAACTAGTAGGATGCGAGGTAAAAAGCATGGTTGTGCGTAAGAATGGAATTCATTTTGTTTGATGGATAGGTAGCACAATGCCTTGGTATGTAGGAGTATAAGATCTTCTTGTGTTATTACAAGCCATGGAGGCATAGTGGATAAACCAGTTTAGGAGAAGAGACATGTTAGCATATGTCTTACATGGGACAAAAACGCGCTGGTGGGTAGTTCACAGAGATAATATTATGAAGTGGAAGGAGATCAAAATCACCTTATCTACCAGGTTTATAAGAAGAAATGCACCTACAAATTTTCACTTTTAATGATGATCAACCTGTTCAACACCACATTCAGTAGTGTGAGAGACTATGGATAGCAAGACAGGTAGCATTACCACCTTCACTCTAGGTGCATAAATTTTATTCCACTCTATAAGGGTATGCACACACTTGGTATATATAAGTAGAAATACATCGAGAGACTGGAAACTGGAAAAGTTTGACTATGGGAATGATCTAGACCTTTGACTACTTTTATTCCCAACCTCCAATAGAATAAGCATTAAAAAATTTCAAGCGGTTAACCATGGGAGATAGTACAAATGTGGAGGAACTCATACAGGAATTACTTGGCAAGACAAAATCAGGTGCACATTTTGAAGAAGAAGGAGAAGAATGCATATTGATTGAATGTGCTTACCTTAAGAAATAAAAAGGAAATATGGTGTACATTGTGGATGATGAGGAAGTTGAAAACCTGGATACTGACCATTTACAAGGGGCATGCGAGGTCTTGGATAGCGTAGATAAGTATACACACGCATATCATGAACCAATGAAGACAAAGAAGGTCAATATAGGATTGGAGGCTGAGCCTAAGGAGGCCATAATTGGAGACTTCTGGTTAGAATCAGAGGTGGAAAATATCATTGAGTTACTACGGGATTACCAAGACTTATTCCCTCGAGGGTATTGTTATCCAAAATAAGCCCCCTATTTATTTTTTGGCTAACTCCTCCTTCTTCTCCTTTGCTGGCACTTAAATCAATTTTTGGCATGCTTCAAGGACTCAAATTTTTCTAGAAATATATCCATTAGATAGGAAATTCTCTCACCTTTCCAGAAAGGTAAATTTTTCCTCCTAACTCCAAGTATTTCTCAAGTTATGTCTCGACAGAGTTTTTGGGGTAAATTTTTCATGAGCAGGCCCGTGACCAATAGAAATGTGCCACGTGGCAGTAGAATTCAGGGGAGAGGAGCAAAGTTGGGAAATTTTCCAAAGTGGGAAAAGAGTGCAAAGGGGAAATTTTGGCCTGTAGGGCCACTGAGAATCCAGGGGCCGCCACGTGTCCAGCAGTGGAGGGGTCAAAGGCGCAGGGTTATTTTTGAAATATGTCCAGAGTGGTCAAAAAGTGCTCAAGTGAAAATTCAAAACACATCCCCACTAAAAATTGAGGATACACCACGTGGTAGTGGGGTAGTGGAGTCTAGAGAGAATTGGGCATTTTTTCCAAAGTGGTCAGTGGCATCAAAAGAAAAATTCAAGGTGCATGCCCACGGCCAATCAGATGGTGACACGTGTCACTGTGACAACAAAGCGTTGGGAAAAGTTGGGAAATTTTCCCAATGGAAAATCAAAGGGGCGAAAGGAAGGTTTAGGCCCGTGATCCCATTAACCAATCAAATAACACCATGTGGCAGCAGGGCGGTGGGGCATGGGGATTTTTGGGAAAATTTTCCCAAATTGTAAAAAGGGAAAATTTTAATGTTTCGGTCCGCCAATCCATTTTTTCCCTAAATCTTCAGAGGGGTATAAATTTTGATCCAGAGCTCAGATTTTTTGCGTTCTTGATGTCATTGGAAAGATAGTGAAATTATCTACATGATGGAGGGTTCAATTTTGGATTTTGATGGAGATTTGTGGGAGAAAAATGGAAAAATTTCTTTGGCATGTACAAAACACAGAAAATGACTCCAGCCACCAAAATTAATGAAGTATGGGCCTCTGGTTTTCTCTGTAAAGCAATGTGCTATGGCTTATGGGAATTTTTATGGAAACCCATCACTTTATAGGCCATTTAGATCAATCTTGTTAGTGGTTGAAGTTAAAAAATTGATTTACCCACGTTTTTTCCTTTCTTTCATTTTTGGCTCGATGGTTGAAAGCTAGTTTTGGCTCATTTTGTAAAAGGTTGGATGTTCTTTCTTCTACAAGCTCTTCCTTTCTCTTTAGTAGGCTCATTTGAATAATTTTCAGACCTCCCATGGATACTGTAACACATTTTTTCCTTCTTTGTTATTTGTAATGTATTGTATCAATTTTGGAAATGACAATACATGGTCTATGATTGATTTTCCAATCCTCTCTTGCATTGGTTTGTTTCCTTATGATATTTCTTTGTATTTTGGTGAATTTGTGCATGTTTTTTTGTTGCATCCTCATGATCTATGTCTATTTTTGCAAATCAAGGAGTTCAGCACTCGTTTGGTGTATCACCTTTCCATTTTTTTCTTAGTTTTGTTTCCATTTCCTTGTTTCCTTCAACCCTGTCTCCTTGGTAGTTTTAAAGTAGGAATTTTGAATTAAAACCTCCGCAGAGATTACATGCATACACCTAAACAGAGGAGTAAGAACCATCTTTAATCTGGAGAGTTTTCTCACCTTGCAAGGTCCCACACCTTGGAGAAAACTCAATGTTGTGCATTCACACCAGATGAGTTTTCCTTAGAAAAGCAACATCCATAACTCATTTGGGGGTGCTATGAATTTGCACTAACAATTTTGACATGCTCAGTGGGACCTTAGAGGTCTTCCACTTTATTTTTGATAGGCTGGTGTGTTCCTATTAAGGATTCTTCCTTTGGAGGCATTTTCAAAAACAAATATGGTGACTCCATCTTGTAAATAACTCATTCTCTTATATGAAAACCTGTTTTCCACCCATTTCTATCCATTCTTCTTTCCATCCCTTTCACTCTTTTCCATTCCATGAAGTTGCGTAATCATGACTTCATTTCCATCATGGAATTCACATTTATAACAGCAGTATATTCCACCTCCAACATGTTTTACAAATCCTCCAAATCAGCATTTTGATCAAATTCAAGGTCAGCATGCCTACCCATATGAGCAATACCAAAATCAGTTTGGTTGTGAAGAAAATCAAGATCAAGGGTACACATGCAATGAAGACAATCAAATGGAAGATGTTGATTTTGTGGAGAAAATCCAAAAGATGGAGGAAAAGATGGTGTAATCAAGAGCCACAACTCAAATGAAGGCTTTTAGAATTGGTTGTAGGACTCCTTGTCCATGGGGAGGTCCTTTTCTAAGAAACTTCAGCCCTCAAAAGAAGCTAGACTTCATGATGGATATGCTTCCCCAACTTGCACAATGGACAACAGAGATAGAGGCCTATAAAATTGGTGTTGAGCAACCTTGTCAATGGGTAAGTTCTACACCATCATCTAGTTTTTCTCTTTCCATTCCTCAAGCAGCACCATCTCATTTGGAATGCCAAATTCTAAATCCAATCAACACTTCCCCAAAGAGTTAATTCCATTTCTCCCTTCCCTAGTCTTCCACCCCATCTCAATTCTTCTATCCCTTTCCCTTCCAAACATCCATTCCCTCTAAAGAAACAAGAATTTCTACCTCCTCCAACACCACAAAAAATTGCAAAATAAATTGAGTCACAACCCTCCCCTCCTCTTGCATTCCCAAATCCATGTTGGGAAGATAAAAATTAGAATGCCAATCAAGCAAAACAGTAGCAAGAAGAAGAGCCAAACAAGGATGAAAAGATCAAAAGTTTGGTAAGCTTGGCTCTCAAATTTTGGGTAACAAAGATCCCGTTGATGGTTAAGCCTTTAGAGGAGGTGAAAGTTGAACAAGTGGTGGTTAGGACTAATTTTGTTGCAGAAGAAGAAGAGTAAAAAGAAGAAGCAGATCAACAATCATTTTACTCAGAATGTAGTGTCCATGTTGGCACTTTATTTGAAGGAAATTCTGAACCAATTCAAGTTGCACAATCAACCATGGAAGAAGAAGATCTTGCAGTACCAAATTGTCCTCTAGAGTAGCAGATTGAAGAGTTTGACTTGAAAAACTTCATGCTAGAGGAAGAGTTTGATCAAGAGCAAGATGGTCTTCAAGAAGTAGAGGAGGAAGAAAAATCAGCTCCAAATCCCATTGAAGAGGAGAAAATGGATGAGATCAAGTCAGTTTTTACAACAACAGAAGAAGGAATAATTATTGATACATTTTTGCTTTCATTTGAAGGGGCTACTTTGATTGATGAAGCCATTATGGAGGTGAAAAAAATAGGTCCAAATTTTGAGCAAGAGGCACAAGAAATTTTAGGTTTCTCTCCCACTTCATCTCTCCAAAAATCTGATTTTTTGGATGAGTTTGAATTAACAAGTTTCATGTTTGAAAATGAAACTACACATGGTGAAGAAAATGCAGATTTGGAGGTCACCATACAAGAGGGAGAGACCTTTCTGCAGTAAGACATTGAAGAATTTGATTTGCCATCAAACTTAGAAGAATGTTTAGATGAAGAGCCAGCTGAATCTACAATCTTTTCTTCTTCACCATTCATTCTCCAACAACAAGAACCTGCTGCCAAGAACAAGAGGATTCAAGGACAACAACCTGCAATTTGCAACATGCCTCTTGAATCAATGTTGGAAGAATTTGATCTTCCAAAAGCTACAATGGAGGAACTCCAAAGACAACAATGTATTGCAGCAGGTTACAACAATGCAAAAGTAACTTCATTGGATGTTGCAATCAATAATGATGAGATGCATACTGTAGAAGAGTTCCATGCTGCCATGAAGGAAGAGAAAGGGCATAAAATTTCTACCATTTCTTCCACATCATCCACCCAAGAAGGTCTACAAGAAGAATCCATTTTTGGAGTTGAATTTCATAGCTATGGGCATATCAAATAGACCAGACCTTTCCCAATAAGGTATTTGGCTTCATTGGAGTCAAAGGAGAAGTCACAACCAGTCATGCTTGCTTCTAAGCATGAGGATGAGCTAAAAAGTACCAAGGATCATCTGTCATACCTCTTCAATCTAAATGTAGAGCAACTAAAAGAGGTATTGGATTTGTTTTCATTTGACACCTTTTTGATTTGGGTAGAAGACAAGATTCTTGTTGATTTTCCACTCCTCCAACCAGCCATGTTCAGTGCCAAATCAGTTACATGGCTGCCATTTTTGAGAAAGGGAAGCTATTTCTCCCAACAAGTTGTAGGGTTTTTTTAGCTTACATTTGCTTCCAGTTAGAGTATAGTAGGTAGGTTTGCTTTCAGTAGAAAAAGTGCTTGTGCAAACTCTACGTATCCCACTTAGAGTATGTATGATTTCCATTTTTGTACGTAGTTTTCGGTGCTGCTGGTTTTGCTCTTGCACAGTCCATTTCAGTGGCATTTTGGTGAAAACAACTCCAAGTTCAGTAGGCTTCAAGTGGCTCAGAAGGAAGTTTTCAAAGTACATATCATTTTGTAGGCTACTACTCATGACTCCATGCCCAATGGATGCTTCAAAGGCTACTGATCATTCATCTAGCAGGTATATGACCCCCTCTGAGTTGCCAAATTGTTATCCAAAATAAGCCCCCTGCTTATTTTTTGGATAACTCCTCCTTCTTCTCCTTAGCTAGTAATTAAATGAATTTTTGGCATGCTTCAGGGACTCAAATTTTTCTAGAAATGGCTCCATTAGATAGGAAATTCTCTCACCTTTCTAGAAAGGTAAAATTTTCCTACTAACTCCAAGTATTTCTCAAGTTATGGCTCGGTGGAGTTTTTGGGGTAAATTTTCCTTGAGCAGGGCCACAGCCAATAGAAACATGCCACATGGTAGCATAAGTAGGGGGAGTAGAGTGAAGTTGGGAAATTTTCTAAAGTGGGCAAAGAGTGTAAAGGGGAAATTTTGTCCAGCAGTCCTGCTAAGAATCCAAGGGCCACCACGTGTCCAACGACGGAGGGGTCGGAGGCACGGGGTGATTTTGGAAATATTTCCAGAGTGGTCAAAAAGTGTTGGAGAAAAAATTAAAAGTGCATCCCCACCGACCAATGAGGATGTGCCACATGGCAATGGGGTAGTGGAGCATGGGGAGAATTGGGAATTTTTGCCAAAGTGGTCAGTGGTGTCAAAAGAAAAATTCAAGGTGCATGCCCGCGGCTAATCAGAGGGTGACACATGTCACCGGGACAATGGAGCGTGGGGAGAAGTTGGGAAATTTTCCTAATGGAAAATAAAAGGGGTGAAAGTCAAGTTTGAGCCTGTGATCCCATCGACCAATTAGAGAGTGCCACATGGTAGCAGGGTAGTGGGGTGTGGGGCTTTTTGGAAAAATTTTAAAGTTTCAGCCCACTAATCCATTTTTTCCCTAAATCTTCAGAGGGGCATAACTTTTGATGTAGAGATTTGATGTTTGCATTCTTGATGTCATTGGAAATCTAGTGAAATTCTCTACACGATAGAGGGTTCAATTTTGGATTTTGATGGATATTTATGGGAGAAAAATGGAAAAACATCTCTGGCTTGTAAAAAAACATAGAAAATGACTCCAACCACAAAAATTAATGAAGTATGGGCCTCTGTTTTGCTCTGTAAAGCAATGTACTATGGTGTATGGTCCTTTTTATGGAAACCCATCACTTTGCAGGCCATTTAGATCAATATTTTAGTGGTTGAAGTTAAAAAAACAATTTTCCAACATTTTTTCCTTTCTTTCATTATTGGCTCGATGGTTAAAAGCCACTTTTGGCTGATTTTGTAAAAGGTTGGATGTTCTTGCTTCTGCAAGATCTTCATTTTTCCTTATCAGGTTCACTTGAAGAAGTTTTAGACCTCCCGTGGAGATTGTAACATGTTTTTTCCTTCGTTGTTATTTGCAATGTATTGTATCAATTTTGGAACTGACAATACATGCTCTGTGATTGATTTTCCAATCCTCTCTTGCATTGGTTTGTTTCCTTATGATATTTCTTTGTATTTTGGAAAAAATTGCATGTTTTGTTGTTACATCCTCATGATCTATGTCTATTTTTGCAAAGCAAGGAGTTCAGCACTCCTTTGGTGTATCACCTTTATATTTTTTTTAGTTTTGTTTCCATTTCCTTGTTTCTCTCAACCTTGTCTCCTTAGTAGTTTTAGAGTAGGAATTTTGAATCAGAACCTCTATAGAGATTGCATGCATACACCTAAATAGAGGAGTAAGAACCAACTTCAATCTGGAGAGTTTTATCACCTTGCAAGGTCTTACACCTTGGAGAAAACTCAATGTTATGCATTCACACCAGATGAGTTTGCCTTAAAAAAGCAACATCCATAACTCATTTAGGGGTGCTGTGAATTTTCACTAATAGGTATCATCAAATTAAAGGCATGCACGAATCACTTGTGGAAATGAAGATGAAGCTTAAGGATGGTACACGACCAGTTAGAAAGCAACCTTATAGAATGAACCCCAATTTACGCAAAAAGGTCAAAGAAGAGATTGATAACATGTTGAAGTCTAGAATCATTTGACCTTTGGATGAGTCAAAATGGGTTAGTATAATGGTGATAAATATTAAAAAGGATGGTATTATTATAATTTGTGTTGATTATAGGGAGATAAATGCAACATGTGTCACATATCCCTTCCCTACACCATTCACTGATGAAATACTAGAAGGAGTTGCAGTGTGTGAAATTTATTCCTTTATAGATAGGTTTTTTGGGTATCATCAAGTTCAAATTTCCCATGAGGACAAGGAAAAGAAAACTTTGACTACTGAATGGGGTAGCTTTTCCTATACTGTGATGTCTTTTGGATTAAAAAATGCTCTTGTTGTATTCTCGCGTATAGTTGTTTAGGCATTCAAATATTTTATTCACAACTTCTTACAAGTCTACCTCGATGATTAGATAGTATGTGGGCTTGTTAAGGATCACTGTGATAATCTACGCTTAAAGTTTGAACAATGAATAAAATTGAGTATCTCTTTGAACATCAAGAAGTGCATATTTGCTACACCTTTTGGAATACTGTTAGGACATATAACCTACAAGGAAGGTTTGCTAGTTGATCCAACTAAGGTTGCAGTCATTCTAGGCATGAAGTACCTACCAGTCAAAGTGAGGTGTGTAGATTTTTAGGTCACATATGATATTATAGAAAATTCATCAAGGGATATGTAAAAATTTCCACACATTTGGAGGAGTTACTAAAAGGAAATGGTACATTCTATTAGGGAGAATCGGAGAAACACATGTTTAAAACGTTGAAAGAGAAACTTACTACCGCACATATCCTATGTTTTCCTTCATGGGAAAAACCATTTCATGTACACATCGATGCCTCATAAATGACCATTGGTGCAATATTATCTCAACCTAGAGAAGGTATTGTTGATCATCCTATCTGATTTGCTAGTAGGAAGCTAACACTTGCGGAACAAAATTATACAACTACAAAGCACAAAGCTTTGTCAATGATATATGCATTGCACAAGTTTTGACAGTACTTGTTAGAAATCCATTTATGTTTTATACAGATCACATGGCATTTAAGTATTTGGTGAACAAACCCATCTTACAAGGGTATATATATAAATGGGTACTCCTATTTCAAGAGTTTGATTTCACAGTTGTGGTGAAGCCAGGGAAAAGTAACTCTAGACTAGACCACTTGTCTAGAATTAACTCAAGAGAGGAAGCACAAACAATTGAAGAAAACATACCATATGCCCAGTTATATAGGTTACAACACACGCCATCAAAATTAGAAGACATTGTTGTCTTTCTACAGACTGGTGTGGGACCAGAAGGAATGAAGGCATTAGAATAGAAATAACTTGCTATACACATGACACCAATTATGTTGATTAGTGGTGACCTATACAAGCTAGGTAGAGATGAAGTATCACGCCGTTGTGTTTTAGAGCATGAACACAAGGAAATTATGGAAGAATCCCATAGTGGTATTGTAGGAGGCCACTATGAAAGTGATGTAACTTTTCGAAAGATCCTACTTGCTGGATTATGGTGGGAGACATTGTATAAAGATTGTAAAGCATATTGCAAAGTGTGTGACCATTTTCAGTGTCTAGGTAAACTAGGGAAAAGAGATGAGCTGCCTTTGAGATAAATTACTAGTGTTAAACCATTTGAGAAATGGGCCATTGAATTTGTAGGACCTATTTCACCAGTTGTGCGTAGGATTGGATCGTGTTATATCATTACTTGCATATATTATCTCACACAGTGGGAAGAAGTAGCACCTACAAAGGACTATTCAACAAACACAATAGTTAGGTTTCTATAGGAGAATGTTCTTGCAAGATATAGATGTCCTTTAATCTTGACAAGTGATAGGGGTACACACTTTTTGAATGAGACAATTAGGATCCTATTAGATGAGTTTATGGTTGCACACCATAAGACTACACCTTACCACCCTCTAGAAAATGGAACTGTTGAGGCTTTCAACAATATTTTGAGCCAGACATTGACAAAAAATTTTGATGTTGGAAGAAAGGATTGTGATGATAAAGTGTCAGCTATTCTTTGGGTATATAGAACCACGTATAAGAGATTGAACAAAGCCACACCATTTTAGTTGGTGTTTGGCACAAAATACATTCTCCCTATAGAATTTATGTTACCTTTTTTTATGCATTTCACACGCTGGAGGTCTAGATGATGAGAAGGATTTAGAAAAGTGTATTGAGAAGATGATTCAATTGGATGAGTGATGAGCCATAACATGAAGGATTCAGAAGAAATAAAAGGCCAAGTAGAAAGAATTGCATGACAAAAACATAAGGGATAAGAAGTTTGAGATTCAACAAATGGTACTTCTCTATGAGTCTAAGTTTGTGCACCATCTAGGTAAACTTAAGGTACATTGGTTGGGGTTGTATGCCATCACTCACATACTTCAATCAGGTGCTTTCCAGTTAGAAGCACTTGATGGAACATGGCTACCCAGTTACTTTAACGGGAGTAGGATAAATACCTACTATAAATAAGTCTTCTTGGTGTTTGTAATAAGGAAGTATTTCCATTTAGATTAGGTTTTCAATTGGGTATTTCCTTCATTGTCAATTTAGTTATTGTTCTTGTGTAATAAGAACACTTGCATGCATGAAGTCTAGGGATTATAATTTTGAATGTTTCTATCCGTAGACCTACTACACATACTTCTTGAGAGTTGTGAAGAGATCTCTAGTTATCCAAGCCTAAAAGTTTTTTGGGAGATCTGACAGGTGACTGGACATAAGCTTCTACAGGTGTGCTTGAGAGTCAAGGTTTTATTTACTCCTCTAACCTGACCAACTTCTCCCCATTAATGCTAAGGACAGTATACCATGTGGTAAGTAAAGATCCGATGATAAATACTAGGAGTTTTGTAGACTGATCCTGAACTCATTCGTTGTGCACTATCCCACTGTGTCATGAAGATGATAATGTGACTAGAGGATAGGAATTGCCACACTAGAAGGTTACAGCTGTTGGTGTAGATGTACCGCATGAAACCCAAATGATGCCCCCCTCTTTGAATGAGAGGATTACATGTGACGTCGTGAATAGGAGAAATGCATGCCTCAAAAGAGGATCGACTACGTAAAATGAAACTCTACCCTACAGGATGGGAAGGGAATTCATCTTGGTAAATACCAATGCACACACAAACAAGTGGCTGAGGAAATAAGTGTTAGTATGAACAAGCATGCAGTGATAGAAGTTTAAGTTGTGAAGGGTGTGAAACAAACAATGTGTAAGCTAAAACTGTAAACAAATAAGCTTGTAAACACCTAAGAAGATGAATGGTTTGAGCTGACAATCAAAGTGGATTGAAAACAGTTAGGGACACCACTCAAAATGTCCACATAGGTCATGATTGAATTGAGCCATAGTGTTTGATTCACAAATTATAGAGTTAAATGTGCACACAAAACAAATGGAAAATTTTACAAAAAAGACACCTAGAAAGGTAGATAGACAATGTAATAGAACAAGTATGGAAATAAGTAGGTCCTTTTCATGGAGGAAGAGATGGCACCTGCACATGAAACATCTGTTATCAATGTTAAAATATATAGAAGGATTCATCATCAGTAAGGAAGTGTGATATAACACATCAAAGTAGTGTAAATTAAGTGAACAAAAATCGCAGAACAATCAACACCTATAGCATACAAATTTGGATGCCCCTAGGATCCATTGTGGGGACTGGTAGTCAAACATCCATGTTGCATGTAGTATCCCTATATAGCTTGTGATCATGTACAAGAGAATAAAGTGAACTTGAATTGTGTGTATGATCCAATAATAATGAGCATACATATATATCTAAATCTGAGCCCTGTGTAACAAGTGAGAACATGTAGAAGAGTGCATGAGGACTGCTTTTAATTTGCACGATGCAGAGTTAGAATCTCAACCACGCTAATCTCAATGGTGAGTATGTTTGAAGGAAACAATGAAATGGAATGCATAGTGAATGATCTCACAGGATATATCCGTGACCCCCGAAGACTAGACATGAAAGTGTATGGTACCTGAAGGTTCATTGTACAGTATGCCCCCTATAGACAAGTCGAGAATGAACCATAAACAAGAGTGTGTCATCAAGAAATGCATAGACACCTATGTTTTATGTGCTAAATGACTAGTGATGAAGTGTGTCATTGATGATATACTATGTGGTAAATATGAAGTATGCAAGATTTTAGAATCTGTAGTCCTAAGAATATTATCATGCTACAATATGAAGATAGAAATAGGATTGAGTGATGTACGCATAGGAGGGAACCTCATACCCCTAAATGATACAAGTGTAAGCGATGATACAACTGGTATTCATGGAAATTGGAGTACCAGATGGGCCTTATAAGGAAAAGGTATGAGAATACCCCCATGGAGAATAAGTCATGTCCAGCTAAAAGGTTTAACAAGTACCTATGTAAAGGGTCCATGACAGATGATACCCTCAAGATTCTAAAGGGTAGAGAAATGGTATGACAGGTTCCGTGGGTGCATTTGGAGAATATCAGTGGTGAATACCTAAATGACCTACCATGTGTGAAGTAGTGGGGAAATTTAAGTACAGTTTTACTAAGTATATCAACATTTCATACATCGCATGTATCCTAATAGAGAGATGGAGTATGTAAGCCCTTGGATGTAAATTTCCTTATGACAATTCACTGCAAGGTATTTTGCAAGAATATGTTCATAGATGTACAGATAAACGCCCGACTGGTATTCAATGTAGATAAGGTATACCTATGACTACCATACATGTAAGGATAGAAGTATGTGTATCCTAGGAAGAAGTGCCTATGTTAGAGAGGATCATTTGTAGAGGTCCATGTGAATACTAAGCCAATAATTCAACTATGGTTGTAGCAGATGTATCGGGGAAACATTGGTGTATATTCAGCTGAAGCCCAAGATGGAGAACAATAAGTATGTGGAGAATGAATTCGTGCTCCCAGGGACACGCTGAAGGGTAAGCACACAATAGAAAACATACCGGTGCCACAAAGGCCCACATAAATTTGTTGAAGTAGAGGGATGAAGAGGAGGAGCATGAGGATAGTGGAGGCTTGGAGCATAGAAGAAAGAAACCATATGATAGAGAAGAGTCATGGTGCATGACCAATCCACCTCAAGGACAGGAAAAAGAGGAAGATACAGAGGTTGATCAGGGAGAGCATAGGTTTAAGAAAGTGTTCAAATGCACAAGGACTCAAAGTGGAACCCCCAAAAATGGTAAGGAAATCACCTCATCTCTCTCCACAAAAGGAGACCACTAAATAAAAGAAGATAAGAAAGTTGAAGTTAGATAAAGAAGTCGAGGAATTAAAAGAGAGTGAGCGTGCATCTCCTACCTTTCTTGAGAAAGAAGACGAGCCATAGAATGAAGAAGAGCAAAAATATGAAGAGATGAAGGACGGAGAAGAAAAAGAAAAGGAAACCTCCAGATCCACGCATGTGCAACTACTTACACGGATGTAATAGGACATAGCTCGTAACATTGAAGCTACAATTCCCAAGGGTCTTAGATCGAAGAGGATGAGTGGAGAGCACATAGTCCAGCAGCCATGGGGTATCTAGAGGACACTAGGTAAAATTATCCACGCCCGCTTCTAGAGAACGATAGCACAAAAGGATTTATTTGACTGGGAGATTAATGGATGAGGATATGGATGACTGTGCGCACTATGAAAGCAACTATCCATGGTCAATGCACACCCACATGGATGAGCCTGACTTTGATGATATGCGAAGAGTCATGCATGGGTCTGAGACGGCTAAAGAAAGCACCCCAAGCTAAACATATGATAGTAAAGCCTACTGTTATGTCAGATGAGTAGGTCTAGCAATGTATTGGTGAAGGTTTCTACTAAAGTTGCTAGAAGGAACATGGACAAAGATCTGCAACGAATCAGAGCACTGTGCAAGGAGCTAAAGGACAAAGGATGCGGAGATAACGACGCATAACACAAAAGAGAGACTTCACGCATAAGAAGAATGAAGTATTTATCAGCATTACAAAGGAGATTGGGGACAAATGTCATCAGAGCAAGGCCACACTTGGATACCAAGGTACCACAGAAATTTCCCTCAGTGATACATTATGTAGGAAATTTGGTGGACCTGGTACTTGAAGATGAACCTCTGTGAATACTAGCACCAAGGAATCCATAACAAGAGGTAGAACAAGAGATAGCTTCAGTGATGTGAAATATTGCATCCTATAAAGGGATGTTGTAAGCACTACAAGAAGAATTGAAGAAATCAGACCATACTTTGAACATATACATAGCTCCAGAGGTTCTTATCAATATAAAGACCCTAGAAAAAAATAATGAGGTCCAGAGAGCAATGAAGGACGAAACATTGGGCCGTGCAGAAATATTGTCAATGGTTAAGCATAAGTGTGAGGCCCTGGTAGTAGCACAAGAGTGACACAAGACTCGGCTGGAAGAGCTTGGGAAGCTCATTGCATAGAAGATGGATCTTCTAGAAGGAAGAATGACCTCAATTTCTAGCATTGTGTTGGTTCTGAAAAATGAAAAAGGGGAAATTACGAGGGATGAATTGGAGTCCATCATTGTGGACATTCCATAAAAAGAAAAGAAAGCATTTGCTAAATGGTAGGCCTTGGAGGCCAAAATAAAGAAGTATCCAGAGTTGATCCTTCGAATTGATACAGAGGAGGTTGCCTCATAAAACATTATTTATTCATCTACATTCTTTACTTCAGTTTTAGAGATAACCATTGTTGGGGCGATAATGAGATTAGCATGGGGTAATTTTTATCAGAGAATACTTGTTAGATATCACACAATAAGTCCATGTGGGAGATAAGGCTAGGATCAAGGGCACGAAGGGACAGGAATAACCCAAGCATGGAGGGAAATTTCATCTTTCGGGACTTATCCATTTTTGAGAATGAAGAACTATTTTTAGAACATGGCGTGTAGTTCACATAAATGAGGTAAAGACATGCATTCCACACATTATCTATCTTTAGAGGATCAGATCGAAGTTTTTTTCATGGAGATGAGCTAATATTAGGATTTTCACTTCAGTTAAATGTAAGAGGTCTATAGATAGCACACTTACATGTGTGGCTATGCCTGTAAACGGTGTGTCACTATTAGTAGCATGCGACCTGCGTTTGGAATAGATAAGCAGTGAAGGGAAATTCCCCACCCTATATAGATGATGTGAATCACACATTAGTGGAGATATAAGGATATATATATATAGGTATATGTAGAGCATAATAGGTAAGAAAAAAAGAGTTATGTGCATATGACTAGATTATTGTATCATATCCATATGCACATCGTCATAGATTTCTAGTATTGTAATAAGCTTTTGTGTTATTGTGATAATTAAGATATGGAATATATTGACTAAACCTAAGTGTAATTGAGTAGTGCATGTTTTTGATTCAATCATGATTATTGTTTAAGCTTGTTCTTTTCTAGATCTGAATATGGCATGCATTGTAGAATGATGGATTAGTTATGGATCTATATGTTTCTTCCTTCATCACGCTAACATCTTGTTACAACAACCCTAAAGAGGGACGTGGTACCTTTACAAGCTTTGGGTGAGCGTGAAGTCTAGGCTAAGTGATGTTCCAACGTGTCTAGGGTGTGATCTGGTAAATTCTAGGATGCATCAAGTCTATAGTATGCACGGGGGTGGAAAAAAAATACACCTCACATTTTTCAATAATAGTGTGTAGATCAATTTGTAAAATGTTCCCAAAGCCCATTGGAGGAAAAGGAAGAGGTTCATCAATACACTAGCCGTACGGGAGTAAAGCCTTTAATTCAAAAGACTCGTGTAAGGTAGATACACAAGTGATCTAATCCAAAAATATTACAATGGTTGTAAGGATTAAAGAGGTTGAGAATTACAAAAAAAATCCATGAGCGCAATATTTGAGATTAATGCATAAATCTTTGAGTTGTTAATAAGGTGACTTGTTTTCAAGTCACACACAGATGCCCCCAAAAGGTTTGATATTATTGAAAAAACAATACTTAAAGATAAATGAATAAATAATTGAAATCAAGGTGCATTTTTTAGTTACAGATATTTTCAAGAAAAGTTCCAAAGAGTTGTCAAAAATGTGAGTTCATCAGTTCCCCCTATTTCTTGTGATATTTTGAAAATTGATCTAGGAATTCCTAAGAGGTGTGATAAAAATAAGATGAGATAATGATGATTCTTTTAGCACCCTCGAAAACAAGTTCTATTCTTAGTTCCCCTCTGGATATAATCATATACTCTGATATCACATCCATAGACTTAGAGGATTTTAAAAAGAGGCTACGTTCCCCTGAAAGAAGTGATTCCTTGACCCAAAAATCCAATAGTTGCATTGACCTTGATGTTTCTTTCCCTCCTGCTATGCCATGCCAAGAACTTATATGGGTATGTGCCAAAAATTACAATCTTGAAACTAAAGAAGTTTGGAACAGAAGAGGAGAGATGGTTTTGTCCTTTCTAGAACATGCTTTTAATAAAATGTTGGGTTTTCCTCCCATGAGGGAAGAGGGGGATATCACTAAAGATTTAGTAGAGGAATATTGGAATATTCATTCAAAGAAATGGATGAAATTTATGAATGACCATTTGTTGAATAGTCCTCAAACCTATACCCCTAGAATGACAAAGAAATTGAATAGCGCTGAATTTATTGAAGAAGTCAGGGATGTGATCACCCTGTTTAACTAAGTAATGACTATGGAATCTACTGATTTCTTTTAGGAGTATATTTTTGAATTCATCCAAGTCATACTTTTCAACAAAAAATTTTCTTCCCTGGGTCGAGATTATAAGTACCAGTATTCATGAGAAAATGACAAGAGTTGCCTAGATGGTAAGAGGAGAAAATTCAAGAATGGTGGAATTCTTCATGACTTCCTACCTTGTCTATAATATTTATTTTCATAGGAATTTTCCTGAATTACTAATTGATGAAGAACTTTATATTTCAAAAGTGTATCATAGGTTTTATCAGTTAAAATTAGCAAATTTGGAAGCACATTACATAAATATTGCCAATAACTTCTTTCCACCTACAATTTGTTTATACCATCCAGATTGGGAAAATGAAAGATTCACCCCTGATGCTAAGAGAGTCATTAATTATTATGAGTGTTATTTCATTCAATTAAGAACTTATTCATATATTAGGGTTACAAGTTTTGATGGGAAACCCTATGTGTTTCCCAGATGTGTTAATGATAAATGGGCATTAATGGAACTAGTTAGACAATTTTTATCACACCAGATCAGTGCTCAGAACCATGTAATGCCCCCAATAAAATTCCATGTAGTCATAGGGAATTATAGTTTCCATATTATCCAGAAGGTAAAAATGCTAGATGGAGAAATGAACATGTGTATGATAAATAGGTTTGAGGACAGAAAACAATATGATATCAAACACATTTTGCATAGTAATACAACCACTCAAATAGAACACAAGCCTCATTATGAAGATTTCTGGATGAATTGTGAAGATGAGAGGGAGGTCAAATGAAGAGAATATTTGAGGATGATTTTGGTTTAGATGGTTAATTTTGGGGATATCCCAACTCTTGAAGGGTTAAAGGAGGATGGAAATACAGTCAGTGAAGAATACATCTAAGACAACATTGCTTCTCAACCTTTACGACCATTAAATTGGAGTATCAATGAGAAGAAGTATAATTAAGAGAAAAATGTGCACCATATCAGACTTTCCATAAGGTGGTTATTTTCAAAAGGGATGGATATAAGTTACCACTAGACCCCACTACTAAGAGAATACATAAATAATCAAATCATTGAGGATATTGTTCCCCCGTATAGGAGGGTTTATGATACTAGAGATGTTTCATGGAGGAAAAAAGTTAAGTAGTTAGATTCATTACAAAAATCAGGAGGTGTAGATGCCTAAGATAGATTCAAATTTCTCCCTCCTCAAACATCAAGAAGAACTAGTACATCACTTTAATAAGGTAAGTTTATAAGTCATGTTTTTCATGCTACTCCCTTACAGACTGTTCCAAAATCTACCTTAGGAGCAAAAAAAGAGAGAAAGTGATGGAAAATAGTCTCAAGTAGGCTAGGGAAGAAAAATTGGTCGAGGTTACCCATATTAGCATATAGGAGGTAGAAGAGGATAAAAAACTTCAATTCTGAAAGAGGAAAAGAGATAAGACTATTGAATGGGTGGATTTGGAAGAGATGGATTCTCCTGAATAGGTAAAGATCCTCGAGGTTATTACTGTCTTGTCTAGTATTACTCAGTATCTTGCAATTTTTCACATTGAACAACCTACACCTATGATAGTAACCATTTCCATCCCAACAACTATAGTTACTTCACCCACCAGAGAACAACTGCTCATATAATCTTATGTACTTGATTTTGTAACTACACCAAAAAAACATGTTGAGGCCACCTTGGAATAATCTCTAACTATGTAGCCTCATCCTGAGGGGATTCTAATGCAAGTAACACATGAAGAAATTGCATATTTTGTAGTTACAACAGTGCCAGAAGATATTGAAACAGATGTAGGAATCTCTGAAGTCTTTGTTCCTATGGCAAGAGTTTCTCCTCAGGAACTTAGTGAGATTATTCTTGTTCGTAGTAAAATAATGATTGAAAGTCAAAGAAAATAGAAAATAAAGATGAGGATCAGGAACCCCTAACAATTGAAATTACAAAAGATCAATCTGAGCCTATGGAAGGAATTGAAAGTGAGGATGGTCTTGTAGAACAAAGTTCTCAGAAGTAATATGGATGTTTTTTAAAGAGGCATATCTAAATATGTGCTTAGATATGCCTCTTACCTGAATATGAATATGAATGTTTTTTTAAGAGGCATATCTGAATATGTGTTACCGATATTCATCTGAAATCTTGCTTCTTAAACTAGGTGACATACGACAACACAACCAATATCTTGCAATACTTTGGCCAAATATTTTAAACATATTATTTATCTTTACATTACAATATGACATACTCCTCAAACAAAATACGTCATTCACCCTACTTAATTTTTTTAATCTAGAATGGTCTTCACTTAATTTTGTCAGTCCAATCATTCAAGGTTTAACCCTAGCCTAGTTTAGCAAAATTTCCTAGTGTGGAGGACTGCTTATGGTGACTAAGGGTACTTAGACATACTCAATCGACTTATGTTGATTAGGAATGTGTATTTATCCTAAGTCAACATGAGTTGACCCCGACACTAGATCATGCCCCTATCTCTACATAGGACAGAGCTATGATCAAGTTAGAATTTATGTTAGTCTAGTTGATTAAAATTTTAAGGGTGTTGAAATATGTCAACAACAACATAATATCCTCGTGAAGACCCTAGTCATCATGAAGGTACTAATTTGTAGTTGGCATCGGTCAACATCCATCTGAGTTTTCCCACCTGGACAAACATACCTTAGGTATAAAGTTATATCTTATTAATTTCCTCGCTACAGATTAATTACAACAACCCTACTGAACAACTAGGTTCCTTAATTGTTAAGGTTCAAAGTTTAAACTATATTAGAAGAAGTTATGTAGATAATTATGCTTTCTGTCCAATTCATGTGTAATGATTTAAACTATTAACATCCAGATTCAAATTTTACATAAAATTCACAACACTCACGAAAGTGTCATTTATTTTCTCACTTAATTCATCCCTAATTTATATAAATCTAAGTAGGTCATTTTCCATATTAGACTTCATTAAAATTAATTCTAATTCCATTTTATTTTTCTTTCCCTACATCACTATTTTGGTTAAGGAAGTATACAAGATAAATCACACCTTCACTAACTACAGATAGTAATTATAATTCATATCTAAAGGGTCTTAAATTAATACTATGATTCATTTCAAGGGAATTGTCTTTCCTTTCCCTTATTAAGGGTTAAAGTCTATTATAAACCCATTGTATAATATAAATTATTATCAAATTTTAATTCACATACAAACATTTGATTTAAATATAGTCCCAATGATATAGTTGGATATAAATGTAAGAATGTCAACTTTATAAGTTGCATCTTCACTAGAGAGGGTAGTACATATAACACCTGAGACTTCTATTTATCCCATTCCAAACCATAAAAGTATGTTAATGTTTATAAAAATGGAGTAATATTCATTATTCCCACTCATTGCATTCCAAAAGGAATTACATCAAGTACAAAAAAATATCACACATCTTTCATTCAAAAAGGAGGAATTATACATTTACAAGTCAAAATTATTCATACATTACTAATATAAGACATCACTATTTCAATCAATTTCAGGTACAACTTTCTTTTCCATCAAATACATTTCAGTAATGAACCATATTTTATCATAAAAATATCCAGTCTCTTTGATAAACAAATGTAACGTCCTAAATATTTTTCTCCTTTCATCACTTACGAAGTCCATCTACAAAATTGCTAGCATGGGTCAGTTCATTGAACTGAGCATGATAAACACTAAATCATTAAAATGATGTACTTTTAACTAACTATTTCATAAAAAAAAATTGTTGTTATGAAACAGTCCTAAAGCAATTTAGAAAGACATAGCCAAAAGGAGTTACAATACTCAAATAAAAGAGAGAAAGAAAGAGATACTACAAATAAAAAGTAAGGTTAGGTCATGAAATATAACAACTTCAACCATCTATACTATTGTCTTTTATCAAAATAATTTAAACAATAATTTAAACAATAATTCAGATAAATAACATTTTATACAAATTTCACTACTACTTACCTACATTTGTTTTCATGATCACTCATTCGACTAGATCCATTTAACAGAAAAAGGTAACTATCCTAACTTTATTTTAGGCATAGTTTAGTAGTAGATCATTTACAACAATAATTCCATTTCAATATTTCCTTAACCTATATTCATCCTAGAATCTGATCTGCCAACAATTCAACTTAAATATCATAAGAAATAAGTTAGAATAACCTAATCATCTTAACATTTAAGTCTCCTCGTTTAGAGTATCCTAATACTCAAACTCATAACTAGGAACCAATTCAAGTTAATAACCAAACAAGATAAATTAGACCACTTTATGATGTAAGGTTACTTCCAACAAGAAAAGGAGTTACACTCCAATCTCAAAAATATGCACTATTGCAATTATTACCTTAAGTAGTTATATGGTTAATTTTATAGTCTAGAATAACTCTTTAAACCATTCAATTAACTCCATCCTAACACATTATTCCATCAAATTAATTTAAAATTCAGCTATACTTCCCTAACAACATTTTGTAATCATTCTTACCAGATAGTCAAGAAGTTGCATAATGAAAGAGACTAGAGTAAGATAACAACTTCAGTAAGTTTGAAGCTGAAAGAAGATTAAACGAATGAGAGGAAGATAGATCACTACCTCACACATCTTGTATGATTAAAAGTGAACCTTAAGAAACCAATATCTTATATTGACATGATCATTTATCTAATGTTTCAAACCAAAATCTCAAACAGAGATCTAATATAGGTTCAAATTGGTTGAAAAAAAACCAGGAGAAGGAAACAAAGAAAAAAAACATTCCATTACCTTTCATCATTCAAGGAGATTGTGAAGATATCCTAGATTTCCATAATATAACAATAAACCATTTCGCCAAAAGATACAGAGATGAAAGGAAGGAATTAACAACATGGTAAGTCTAAATAATCTTCCTAACTCAAATCCATATAGAAAAAGAAGAATACAATTTTTAATAACCAAAATAGGAGTCATGTTTCCATTTTCATGAAGAAAATTACCTAAGATGTGGAAGAATCGATACCGGGTTTGATGATCCAAGGTAAAAGAAACATGCAAATACAATACATCAAATTAGTATCAAAGGAGATGGAAATAAGTTCAAGGTAAAAATAATAACAAAGATACAAGTGAACCAATACCCAATAGGTTTTTACCATCTCAGCACCAAATGCTATAATTCCATTGGTTACCCAAAATCATAATGAGTAGAAAATAGAATACTAATTGATATCCTCCTACTTTCTTAAAAAATCAAAATTTCGTAAAAAATAATTTCATTCAAGAAGCTAACACCAACTATCCCTTTTTAGTCTTTAATTAATAATTGAAAGAGATTTCAAGTAAGTCTTAACAGACGTAAAATCAATTTCCAAGCAAATCCCCTAAAAATTTATCGTTCGATAATAATAACAGGGTCAGAAGTCTGCAATTGAAAGAATACAACAAAACCCATAATCATAATCACATACTGCGATAAGAAATAGACATGTTTCCCAAATTTAAGAATTCAATCAGTACCCATAAGATTATGTTAAAACAAGCGTCACATAGTTTTATCTTCCCTGAAGCATTATATAAGATCTAATGACAGCTAAGGTATTTCAAAATAATTTAATAACTAAATTTTTCCAACAAAGATAAAACAAGAAAAAATAGAACCGGATCTTCAGATATAAGAAAACCAAGCTACCTACAAGGTTAGAGTATTTTTAACTATGAACATTCATAGATCTAGACTTTTTTCTCAGTCCTTTAAATGAAAAATGAACAAAATTATCTACTCAAGAGTATGAAACTCTCTACCTAGAATATCATAACCACATTTCAACCAGGGTCGATAATTATTCCCAAGAAAAAAACACAAAAATCTCAAGCAGAGTAATTTTATCAATAGATCAGAAGCATGTATATTCCAAAGAGAAGAGTTGTTTTTATGAATATTTAAGTAAAATCATAAAACTTATAGGATAGAGCCAATCATGCCTGATAGTGCTTCGGCTTCACCAATTCACAAAAGTATCCAAGAAGAGTTTCAATCCTCCTTTCGAAATGAAAAAACCACACAAAAACTTCCTCTATCTCCTTCTTATAGTCTCACAGTGCCAACCCTTTCTTCCATGCCATGTAAGGAAGGAAAACTCATGCATTGACACATTGCATGCAAAAATCACACTGGAGGTTCGAAAACAAAAAAAACACATGCAGAGCACTAGCTCCAAAACCAAACCCTCTATCTTCTTCCTAGGTGGTTTTGCTAATTTCCAAAAAATAAATGTAGAGTAGATCTATCAGTCCTTCCTATTTTCCCACCACCGCCATCTCCAAATTTGGAGTGGACTTATTTCAAACAAAACTTTCCTCGTAAAACTTTGGCGAAAATGTGAACTCATCCATCTTAAGTTTCCAACTGACTTTGCCAAATTTGGTTGCAGAAAGAGATAAGGCTTACTAAATTACCTTAAATTCCTTGAATTCACTACCTCTAACTTTCCTCTTTCCCCATGTCATTTCATAGTCCCCCTTAGGCTAACCATTCCCTTAGTTAGGCTAGATACTAATTTAAGAATCAACATAGGTACATAGGTGATTCCATAGTTTTAGTCTAGGTCCCTCTTAATTCTTTTTCATCCCAATTTAACAAAAGAACATATTAACTTAGGTTAGGTTCAACCCTTAGGATAGAGTTACTAGTTTTAGAACATATTTATATTAGGTCCAAGGTCCCCAATGAAAAATTCATCATACCAGAATAGAAAAGAAGAACCAAATTGTTACTTGATTAAATATGAAGCAAAGATCCATGGAGAGGTTCATTCATAACCTTTGCACATTCAAGATCTAGAACCCTTCCACCTGTCCAATTTGGACATCATGAAAACAAGATATGAAAATTAAGAGCATACCTTAGATCAACGGAGTTGCTCCAAGGTAATGTTATTTGAAACCCCATAAACTATGAAAACTGAAACTCAAATTCATAATCCCTATCAGTGAATTTATTCTACATAAAAGTTATGGATTGCTTAATTTTCAATTAAGCAAACACATGACATAATGTACCTATTCCCAATAGATAACTTCTTATCTTCTACAAACATGATTTCCTAAGTCATAAGAGTATACCATCTTAAGAAAAAATCAGCTGTCAATGTTTGTACCTTCTATAGTAGAAGTCATCATAGGTACCAATCATGTTAGAGGTGTTACATACCTCTCTCCTAAAAATCATCGTCGTCCTGATGATTAACTTAGTCTAATAACTTTAAACAAGAATATAACCAAATTATAATTCTTTCATTCATATGTTCATAACAAAACCAGATTTGAGAAATTCAAATTTTTATAATTATTCAACAGTAGAATATCTGTTTAAATACTAATGAATTTAGAATCTTCCCAAAACTGACAAATTTATTAATATAATAAGAATAAAATATTCATGTTTTATCAATCAAAGAATCAACTCTATTCAAATAAATGTGGAAAAATAGTTTTCATATCTTCAAGGTTTTTCGATGTTGAAATTTCTTCATTAAACTAGTCCCATTGGACCTTGCATTGACTTATTTCATGATTTCTTAAGTGCATCTGACGAATTTCCATCACTCAAATGGGTTTAACCTCTATTATTTCTGATTCTTGGACCTGTAAGGAGTTCCAATTTAATACATGTGATAAATCTGAAACGTATTTCTTAAGGATAGAAATATGGAAAACATCATGCATTTGTGCTAAAGCAGGTGGTAAATCTAAATCATAAGCTACAAGGTTGATTATTTCAACAATTTAAAAGGTTATCGCATAATGAGGTGATAACTTGGCAGCCTTGCCAAAGGTTATAGAGCTCTTTTTCGGTTTCACCTGCAAAAAGAATTTTTCACCAAGTTCAAATTTCTCTTCAACCCTTTTTAAGTCTGCATAAATTTTTTACCTATTTGTTGCTTCCTTCAAACGTTCATGAATCAGTTTAACTTGTTCCATTTCAGTTAGGATCTCAGGTCCAATTACCTCTCTTTCCTCTATGTTATCCCAGCTAACTGGAGTTCTCCATTTCCTTCTGTATAAAGCTTTGAAAGGTATCATTTTGAAAGAGGCATGATACGTGTTATTACAAGAAAATTCAAGTAATGGAAGGTACTCTTCCCATTTGTACTGCTGATCCATGCAATACATTCATAACATATCTTCCAAAACTTGATTAACTCTTTTAGTTTTCCCATCTGTTTCAGGATGGTATGCTGAACTAAAATTCAATTTAGTTCCTAAAGTTGCATTGAGTTTTTTCTATAATCTATATGTCATCCTTGAATATCTATCTGATATGATCAATTCAGGTACACCATGCAGTCTAAAAATTTCATGCAGAAATCTATTTGCTAAAATAAGCGAATCATCCTTAATATTTCCAATAATAAAATGTGCTACCTTTGTTAGTTTATCAATAACAGCTAGAAGAACATCATGCTTATTTCTTGACATCGACAACCCTTAAAAAAAATCCATGCTAATTACTTTCCATTTATACTGCGGTATGTTATGAGGGTACAATAAACCATCTAGATGCATATGTTTATCCTTAACATGCTGAAATTCTAAGAAGTGAGTCACAAAAACAATTACATCATTTTTCATCCCTTTCCAAAAATATTGCTATTTTATATCAGCAAGCATTTTCATAATTCCCAGATGTCCTGAATAAGGAGAATTATGCAATTCAGTTAGAAACTTCCTCCTTAATTAATTTTCGAAATTTATATATACTCTATTATCATATCTCAAGATTCCTTCGTCATCAAAGTGAAAAACTCTATATCTCATATCATTTAGATCTGCAACAAGTGTTGTCTTTACTTGTTGAAAATAAGAATCAGATTCCATGATACTTTTTACTTCATCCTTAAATCGAGTTCTCAATGTTATAAGTGCATAAATATGTTTCCTACAACTTAGTGCATATTCCACTTTGCTTTCCTTTCATTTTATATAAATTGTGTCAAAATCATATTGAGATAGGAATTCTAACCACCTTCGTTGTCTTACATTTAGATTTGGCTGAGTGAAAATATAATTCATCCCAAAATGTCTAGTCTTTAATTCAAAAGGTCTCCCTAAAAGATAATGCCTCCATATTTGAAGTTCATGAACAATGGCAGAAAACTCTAGGTCATGGGGAGCATAATTCCCTTGATTTAACTTGAGTTTTCTTCTTTCATATTCTATAACATACTCATTTTGTAATAAAATACCTCTAATCCATTCCTCGGAAGCATATGTTACTACAATAAAGTCTCCATTTGGATCAGGTATAACCAAAATAGGTGCAAATGTTAGTTGATTCTTTAAAGTCTTAAATGCATATTCACATTTTTCACTCCACACAAACTTCTTATCTTTCTGAACTAGAATGATGTTATTGGTGCAGCGATATTTGAGAAGTCCTTAAAACTTTATATAGTAACCAGCGATACCCATGAAGCTTCTGAATTCATGTACATTCTTAGGTGCAAGTCAATCAGTTATTGCAAAAATTTCTTATGGGTCTACTGCTATTCCATATTTACTTATGACATGCCATAGATAGTGCACTTCTGTCTCATAGAAATAACATTTAGACAAATTACCATACAATATTATTTTTCTTAAGATTTACACAACTATCTTCAAATGCTCATGATGCTCATTAATGCTTTTAGAATATATGAGAATATTGTCCAAGAATACAAGAAATTTTTTTTCCAAGTATTCTTGAAAGATATTATTCATTAAATTCATAATATTTGCAGGTGCATTTGTAAAAAAAAAAGGTAAAATTGTGAATTCATAATGCCCATACCTTTTCCTAAAAGTTATTTTATGAATATCTTCATCCTTGATTCTTAATTGATGATACCCAGATCAAATATCTATCTTAGAATATATTGATGCACCACACATTAGATCAAATAGATCATGAATTGTAGGAAGTGGATATATGTTTTTTATTGTTTATTTTTTAACATCCTATAATCAATGCACAAGCTAAGTGTTCCATCTTTATTTTTTACAAAAATTACTGGTGCTTCCCAAGGTGAGACACTTGGTCTTACCAAACCCTTAGAAAATAGTTATTATAACTGTTCCTTAAGCTCTGCCAGTTCAAAGGTAGTCATTCTATACTGTTCCTTGGAAATAGTTTCGATTCCCGACTTGATCTCAATCATGAAATAAAACTCCTATTTTGGTGGAAGACCGGGTAGTTATCTCATAAACACATCACTGAAATTTCATAACCATAGGTATCTTTCCAAGAAATCAATATCCCCTTCAGTTATTTCAAAAAAAATTACTGCATACAAGGTGCAGCCTTTGGTTTTGACCCTTTTAAAATGCATGGCTAACAATTTTCTAATTGAAATATCACGTTTTACCCCCTAGATGTCTACTATATCTAGATAACTAATATGTTTTTCAAAATACTCAACCTTTGCTTTATGTTCAGCAAGCTAGTTAACACCTATGATTACATCATAAGATCCCAAAGGAGCAACGTAAAGATCAACTTCAGTGGAAAAACTAGGCAAGTCTAGGACTACTCTAAAAAGACACATATTGACTATAGACAACATTATTTTCATAATGTATAACGCATGATTTATCCATTTTTCCATCTTTTCTTTTTAATTTTGAAGCTAATTTAGTAGAAATAAAGCATTCAGTATCTCTAGTATCAAAAAGTATAGTGATAGGTATACCAAATAACTTACATTGCACTTCTATAGGCATAACTTACTTTTTAGCTTGTTTGTCAGATACTGCAACATGCATATTATGCTACTGATTACAGTCATACTTCCTTAAAGGACACTAATTAGCATAATGATCTTTGCCACAATTGTAGCATCCTCCTATATGTCCTTTCTTAGGATCAAATTTATTTTTGTAATTTCACAATCATGTACTGAAGCCTGTATAATTGTATTAATGTGAAATCAATCTAATAATTACAATGGAGTGCTACAATTCTTATAGGAATTGTACAACTGAATACATACACAAAAATATGTTGCACAAGTGCAACAACAAAATAATCCACATAAGCTTCCAAAAATTTAATTCGGGAAGCATAACCAAATAAAATACAAACATACAGTTCCAACAATAATGCAACAAATAAACAATACAAAGGCTTATAATTAAATATAACCATATAAAATTTAATAATTAAATAATATAACTATGCAATGCATAATTAACTAAGGTAATAATATATTTACCCTATCATTCCCCCCTTAATTTTTCATTACCTCAAGGGATGAGGAGAGAAACTCTCTGAACATCTTGAACTTGTCACATGCAAGTGACTTTGTGAATATATTTTCTCATTGTTTAACTGTTGGACAAAATTAAAGATGCATATTGTTCTTCAAGACATGTTCACGTATCAAATGTACTTATACCTCAATATGTTTTATTCTTTCATGAAAAACTAGATTGCGAAGAAGTTTGAGAACACATTTATTGTCAGCATACATGGTGTTCGGTTTGTTCTGTGGTATTCCAAGTCATTCAAGTATGCGACATAGCCATATCACTTCACAAACAAATTCACTTGCAGAATGATACTCGAATTCTATGGAAGAGTGAGAAACAATTTTTTTCTTTCTTTCTTCCCCAAGATCTTAGTCCAAATCCCATAAAGAACACAGCCCTGAAGTGTATTTTCTGTCATCAATATTTCCTGCATAATTTGAATCTAAATATCCCGAAAAGAATAAGTTTTTTTCCTTCTTGTATTCTAGACCAATATCTATTGTTCCCTTGAGGTATCTCAAGATACGCCTTGCTGACTTATAATGAAAAAATTTGGGTTCTTGCATGAATTTGGATAGATAGCTCACTCCAAAGGTGATATCTGGTCTAGTGTAGGTCAGGTAAATGAGACTTCCAATCAATGAATGATAAAGAGATGCATTTACCTCAGAAGATGGATCTGAACGAGATAACTACAATTTGTTCTCCATAGGTGTAGCAATTGTTGTGCAATCCATCATCCTAAATTTCTTAGGCATTTTCTAGGTATATTTCATCTGAGAAACAAATATGTGATTCTCTTTATTTCATACTTCCAATCCAAAAAAATAGTGCATCATCCCAAGATTTGTCATGTCAAATGATCGATTAAGATCTTTCTTCATTGCATCGATCATACTCACTGAACTATCAGTGATGAATAGATCGTCGACATAGAAAATGAAAATCATAATATCCTCCCTTTATTTTTGAGGTAAATATTGGGATCGCATGGATTTCTAAAAAATCCATGTTATACGAGATGCTCATCAATTTTGATGTACCATGCCCAGGGTGCCTATTTGAGGCCGTATAGACATTTCCTTAGTCTACATACCTTTGCTTCTTGACCAGGTACAACATATCCCTCAGGTTGAGTCATGTATACTTCTTCTTGTAAATATCCATTTAGGAAGGAACTTTTTATGTCCATCTGATGGACTTTCCAACCAAAATGTACAAGTAGAGCAAATATCATCCTAATTATTTTGATCTTAGCTATGAGAATGAATGTCTCCTCATAGTCAATGCCTTATTTTTGTGTATACCCATTTGCTAATAGTCTCTCTTTATACTTTTCCATTATCCCATCTGCATCCAATGAATTTCTTCTCAGGTGGAAGATTGACAAGCTGTCAAGTGTTGTTTTTCATTACAGACTGATATTCAAAGTTAATGGCATATTTCCAAGATTTTGACTATAAGAATTCCTGGACTGTAGAGGGCTCATCAAACTCAATAAATCTACTCATAAAATAAAATTTCACTTCTTCTCTTTCTTTACTATGAGTCTGTGGTCTAGGGGTGGATTTATCCGATGGAGCATCCATTCTTGCATCTCGTAACATGCTAGTATACCACTTGGGCATATGTTGAACTATTCTCGTGGGTTGTGGTTCTATCATATCATCACCATCATCCCCATCATCACTTTCATAATTTGTGGGAACATCAACTTCAGTTTTTACAACTAGTGAAGAATATACATTAGGTGAGTCTAGAGGATGAGTCTTTACTTCCTTCTTCTCAAAGAACTCAACATCTCAGCTAGCGTAGAATTTCGTGGTATTCAGATCCATCAATCTGTAACCAAGATTTTTGTCACTGTAGCCAATGAAAATAAGTTTTTGTGACTTCATATCCAATTTATTTCTATTTTTCTTGGGTATGTGCATACTTGATTTGCACTTGAATACTCTGAGGTGTGCAATAGATGGGTTCCACTTTGAACATGCTTCATGTGGCAATACTCCATCAAGAGCAACTGTGGGCACTCTATTCAACAAATACATTGTTATCTTTACTTCTTCTTCCCAAAATGTCTTCACTAGTCCAGAGTCATTGATCATACATTACACCATTTCCATGATAGTATAATTTCTTCTCTCAACAACACCATTTTTCTACGGTGTGTGTGGAGGAGGAATTTTTTGACAAATCCTGTGAGCTTGTAGGTAGTCTTTAAACTCATTACTGGTGAATTCCCCCCCTCAATATGAGTGGAAAGTTATGATGTGATGATTAGTTTCATTCTCAACAACTACTTTGAACTTTTTGAAGGTTTCAAAATCTTCACTTTTCTTGCGAAGAAAGTATATCCACATTTTTATCAAATAGTCATCAACAAAAAGCATGAAGTACTGAAATCTAGAATGACTCAGGTGCATGAGACTGCAAAGATTGGTATGAACCAAATCAATCTTTCCATGAGATCAAAAATTACTCTTCTAAAATGAAGCTTTGTGGTGTTTTCCTACTAGGTAGTGAGGAAACTTGTTTGTATCCTTTTAAAGAGATGGTAACCCATGTACCATATTACGTAGGTGAAGTGTCTTGAGATACTTATAAATAACATGACCAAGTATTTGATGCCACAACTAGGTTGAGGTAGAGTTCTTAGCCACAAGTGCATGATCATCTCTATGGAAAAAATCAAGCTGGAACATGCGTCTCACATTGGAGGCTTTTGCAACTATTTTCGAGTCTCGTGATTTGTCTTGAATTAAACAAGTTTTCTTGCTAGAATGACTATCAAAGTTAATTTTTAAGTTGTGATCTAGGATTTGACTAACTGAAAAAATATTTTTAGTCAACCCAAGGATATATAAGACATTTGATAGTCTACAGTTGGGTGAACCAAGAGGTAGAGAAATTTTCCCAATCCCCTGAACTATATATGAAGAATCATTACCCAACAAAACATGGTTTTTTGAAGACATGTCCCTCATTGAAGTAAACTAGTCTCTGTGACTAGTCATGTGTTGAGTGGATCCTGAATTAACATACCATACATCACTAGATGACATGGATGGTTCACTTGATCGAGAAATGTACAAGTAGTCTTAATTGTCTGAATGTTCTTCTTGCTCAACAATATTTCCGTGCTGATGGTGTATTCTTTTCTAGTTCCCCTTTTTTGTCCTTGATTGTAGTTTGTATGTCCCTTATGATATTATTATTGTGGAGGTCTAGAGTTTCTTGATGAACCTTTCTTGTAAGTATTATACCAATAATCTTTTAAGTCATTTCCTCTTTTACAAATTGGACATTTCTTCTTTTATTGATTTTCCCCTTGATGTTGATACATATTTTTGGAATTTTGATAGGAATTACATTTTCCTTTACCTTTTCCTTTCCATTTTTGATTTTAAGAAATTACATGCTCCTCTTCATCATCCTTATTATGCATGGCTTCTTATTGTTGTAGTAGGTTTACCAGTTTGTCAAAACTAACTATCGTATCTCAAAAGTTTAGTGTTGTTACAAAAATGTGGTAAGAAGAAGGGAGAGCTCTCAGAATAATGGGAATGAGAGCTTCATTTATGACCACTTCTCCCATGGTTAGAAGTGAAACCCTCAACTCTGCAACTATTCTTAAGAAATATTTGATTTTCTCGTTTTTATTGAACTTGAGTGTGTGTAATTAACTCTATAAATTCAGAATGACATTCTTGTTTTTGTTCCTCATATACTATTCTCAACTTATCCCACTCTTATTTGGCATCTCGAATGCGGGGTTTCACATAATCAGAAACTCAAAACAAGATGATGAGTCTAGCCTTCTAACCTGATCTATCAAACTGTCACTATTGTGTTTTATCAGTAGTTAATATGGTCAGAGTACCATTCACAACATGCAAAATCTCTTCAAACTCAAGTTGTGTCTTGATTTTTGTCTCCAAGAAAAATCGTTGTTTCCTATGAGTAGTTATGAATATGGAAGAAAAAATTTAGGGGCATTGATGCCCATTTTACAGAAATCATCGACAGTCTGATATACCGAACCTTTCTATATACGTGCCCTTTAGATATACCCACTGGTACGTGGAAGAAACTTGTCATTTCTATATACCTAATGATACGTGAAAGAGGCATTAAAGTACATGAAATAATTTGATATGTGGTACGAGGATAGTACTGAAAGGGGTCTGTGTGATTATTGACACTAACTCAAAAAAATATCCTCATACACGCATGTAAATTTTCTATATACTCAGATAATTTCTCAGTCCAGATTTATGTCGTGCAATCGTTCATAGACAAATGGGAAGGCTCATAGTGTGTGCACTATGTCCTTATTACTCCCCGTCGATTTAAAGTGTTAATTCCCAAATGAGGTTTTTGAAACTAGATTAGGCATTAAGTGCATTAATAGTTGTGATGATTTTACTGGTAAGAACTTCCAAGAGGCGTTGTATATACCGAACACTGTGAATGTGACCTAGGATCTTGTTAGTGTTTTAGAACCAAATTTTATTATTTTTTAGTACAATATTCTACCAGTTTCTAAGTAGTTACAAAGTTTATGGTTGACTATGGCAACCTAAAAATTAGTACAATATACTGAAGTATACAATTACATTCAATTTTTTTTTAAAATTTGAATGGCAGGATTTTTTTTTTGTTTTACGGGCCCTAGTGGCCTCCGGAGCCCAAAATGACCCACTATGCCAAAAATTGCAAAAAATTAGCTGAAAATGCAATTTTTTGGTATACTTCCTTTAGAAAAAGTTGATCGTAATGAAAAATAAGAGGTCTAGGAGAAAAACCATTTTTTCCCTAAACTAGGGTTTTTCTCACTAAAATTTTAGAAGCCTATTTAGTCATAACTAAGGCTTTTAGTGACCTCTAAAATTGGTAGTTTTTCCTCCAAAGTCAAATTAGTTTAAAATTTGAGTTAGGGGTGGGGATTGAACCCCAAACCTCACTTCCATGGGTCAATTGGTCTAACCACCTTAGCACTTTTAGCACTTATGCTAGAAAACGAATCACATTGTATTTAAAGAAGATGACAATTGAACTAACCTTTTGAATGAAAACACGGTGCCGCATGAGGAGACCATATGGCGAGTTCTGGGATGGAGACAATTAGGTTTTGTCACTAACAATGGATTTGTGATGCCTTTATCTCCTTTGATCAATTTTTTTTGTTGTCACCATGTGTTTTTCACATACTGCAGGGTTCAAGAAGATCCACCTCTTGTTTAGTATTATTTCCCTCCACGTTTATTTTGTTAGCCTCTTTTTATAGGTCAGAGGTCCTTTTATTTGTTTATCCACTTTTTTTTATTTTCTTGTGTGCAGGTCTACATGGAGATTGGCTTTGTGGTTGTAATTCTCAGTTCAAGAAGGAGCTCGATGGGATCATTGGTGATGGCAAATGAAGGAATATAACTCAGTTTGGTGAGTTTAAAGAATCCAACCTGATTGATGCAGGATCTTAGGCTTAACAACTCCAATGTATAGATTGGGCTCAATTTTGAGAAATGGCCACCAATTAAAAAAATTTTATGGAGGAGAATGGCCCAGATTGATGTAGGTTGAACCTGGTTTGCAATATTTTACCGTAACTCACCCATAAAACCGCTCGTTGTTTGGCTTGATAGGAGCTCATGGCTCAGTATTTTCAATACATGGATGAACTCAGTATGTGTTTTGGATAGCTTTCTTATAACTCAGTGGTGGAGGAGATCATTGGATAGCTCAGTGAAAATCTCGAATATAACTTAACTCGGTCAGATGTAGAGTCCTCTACACAATGCAAATATCAATGAAATACTTTTTTAGGAGCTTGATCAGGATTCCGTGAGGACTCAGTGTGTAGGACTCACTTTAGAACAACAACACAATACTCCAAATGTGATAGTATAGATAATATTATCTATAACTAAACAATTTAGAGATAAAACCCCTAATGGAGAAAAATGATTTTTAAAAAAAATCATGTATATGTATTAGCTCCAGAAACAAATATTCTTTATGTAGAGAGCACCAAGGAAAAAAACATTCGATTTCTGTTTACCTAGAGATTGTAAAGGAGGTTGTGAGACTACATGGAGTTCTGGGAAGCTACAAGAGGTAGCACTGACTTTCTGATGAAGCAATTTTATTCTCTATAACTTTTCCTTCCTCTGCACTCTTTCTCCAACCTTGTCATGAGCTTCAACCAGCTATGGTACCAAATGTAATTTCACAAATAGGGACAGAAGCCTATATAATTGTATTAATGTGAAATCAATCTAACAATTACAATGGAGTGTTGTAATTATTATAGGAAATTTATAGTTGAATACATACATGAAAATATGTTGCACTGGTGCAACAACTAACTAATTCACATAAGCTTCCAAAAAGGTAATCCGGGAAGTATAACCAAATTAAATACAAACATACATTTCCAACAATAATGCAACAAATAAGCAATACAAAAGGTTATAATTAAATATAGCCATATAAAATTTAATAATTAAATAATCTAACTATGCAATGCATAATTAACTAGGTAATAATATATTTACCCTAATAATTTCTGGTCTTAAAATTGTCATTCTATCCTCCATAGGATTTCTGTCCATTATTATTGTTCTTAACAAAATTGTTTCGAACATTAGTAGTAGGTTTATTTGCTGTAGTTTTCTTGTTATTATCAGCAAAAAATTTGTTTTTAGCACCAAAATTTTTCCATGGTCCCTTTTTGGGTGCAAGGGATGAAGAAGAATTAGGAGTTTTCTTTCTGATTTCCTTCTTATGGGCAGGGATTGATTTTAATTTTTGTTCCTACCTTATGGATTTTTCCACAAACGCTTCCATGGTGGTTGGGCTGTGAACATCTACTTCACCACCTATAATAGGATTTAATTCCATAATGAATTTTCATATTATGAAATTCTCATCAGTTTTATACTGAGGCACATACTTGAGAAGCTTTGTAAACTTTTCTCAGTTTTCCATTATAGTTAGCTTTCCCTAAGCTAAGTTCTGAAATTTAGTCATTTTCTGGTCATAGTAAAATTGTGGCAGCCATCGTTGCCTAAAAAAAAATTTAAATTTCTCCCAAGTGACATTTGTTTCATCAATGTTTAATTCATCCTTATGGTTGTCGCACCAAGAAGATGCTTCGTGGGAAATATTATAAGCTCCCCATATTGCTTTAGTTTCCTTAGAGAAGTTACTTATTTCAAAGTACTTCTTCATTTCACCAAGCCAGCTCTCAGCTCCATATCCCAGTGTAGTGCCATCAAACTTAGGTGGACTTATCCTTTTTATATCATTTGTGTGTTCAGTTGCCAATATCACCTTTTTATTCTCAGGCTGATTGGGTACATTTGCATTAACATTGGCATCATTATTGTTATCAACCCCCAAATTTCCAATATTGGCATTGTCAATAGGAGGTGGCTGATTATTATTACCCACATCTTCTTCATCCTCCTCATTTCCCATTACTTGTTGTTCTATCACATTTAGATGATCTCTTGTGTCCAATAGGGAAGCAAGGATCTCATCTAGTTTTTGGGGTAGTAATTGCTTCTCCACTTGGTGGTGGGTTGTTTTTAGCATTTCCTCTTGTTCTAACCATTTTCTATTAACAAGAAAAATTAAGTTTTATTAGATTATGGACACAATAGGTCCAATAGATGCAGCCTTTAGCTCTGATACCAAGATGTAACATTCCCATTTTAAGACTTTAAAAACAAGGGATTTTTTTTTTTGTAAATTTCTCTGTACTAAATTAACATAATTTAGAACACACATTCCAAAACCAATCTATCTCGTGACAGAAAACCATATGCAACTTTAAATGACTCAATGAAACACTAATATCTCATTTCATGACTCAGTTTCATACCAATATCTCATGATAAATTTAGGATTTTTATAATATGTATACTTGGTTATGTTACCCTTTTAGAGGTATCAAGTGTTTTGTTTAAGTGGCCTATATGAATATATGGTACCGATATTCATATGAAATCCTTATTCTTAAACTAGGTGAAATAGGACAACACAACCAACAACTTGTGATACTTTGGCCAAATATTTTAAATACATTGTTTATGTTTATATTCCTAGATGACATACTCATCAAATGGAATACATCCTTCACCCTACTTGATCTGTTATCTAGAATGGTCTTCACTAACGTTTTTCAGTCCACTCATTCAAGGTTAACAACATGGCCTAGTGTGGATGAAATCTTATGGAAACTAAGGTTACTTATACATACTCAATTGACTTATGTCAATTTTTCATGTTTATTTATCCTAAGTCAACGTGAGTTGACCCTAACACTAGATTATGCACCTATTTCTACCTAGGGCAGACGTGTGATCAAGTCAGATTTTATGTTAGTCTAGTTGATTAAAATCTAAAGGGTGTTAAAACATGTCAACAACAACATAATATCCTCATGAAGACCCTACTCATAATGAAGGTCCTAATCTGTAGTTGGTGTGGTTCAACATCCATATGAGTTTTTCCCACCTAGACAAACTTACCTTAGGTAGAAAGTTATATCTTATTAATTTCCTCATTATAGATTAATTACAACAACCCTACTGAACAATTAGGTTCCTTAATCATTAAGATTCAAAGTCAAAACCACATTAGAAGAAGTTATGTAGATAATTCTTCTTTCTATCCAATTCATATGCAATGATTTGAACTATTAACATCCAGATTCAAGTTTTACATAAAAGACCCAGAACTCATGGAAGTATCATTTATATGCTCACTTAATTCATCCCTAGCTTATATAAATTATGAGCATGTCCTTTTCCATATTAGACTTCATTAAAATGAAGTCTAATTCCATTTTATTTTTCTTTCCTTACATCCCTATTTTGTTTAAGGAAGTCTACAAGAGAAATAAAACCTTCACTAACTATAGATAGAAAGTGATTAGGAAAAGGTTCTAGGAGGGTTTAATAGAACAAGTGGCATGCACGCAAGGTAGAACAAAGGTTTAAATACTTATCCATATTTGACACATCAAGAAGAACATGAGAAAAGTGTGACCCGACTACGCTTGTGGAATGGATAAGGTGTCAGCCTAACAACAGGTTAGATTAAGAAGGACTATACCATGTGATGGAAGTTTCCAGAAGATCATCATTATAAGGAGTGGAGATCTTGGGCTTGAAGGAGCATGCCCCCATGGAGGACCAAATTTGACACTTGGTGATGGATCTGAAGCCACATAAAGGAAATTTGGTGATTCAAGAGGCCTATATATACAAGATCTCGTAGAGGAGAAGGTGTGTGGATAAACAAATATAGATTTGTAGAGAACGGAGCTTTGTAGATATACTATAAGGAATTCTATAGGGTTGGGTAGAGATCTATAGGAAAATGATGTAATGAGGGGTTGGGATTGTAAATTTTCTCTTAAGAACTGATGGGTATAGATCCAACTATGATGTTTGACTTCGGTTTGCATAGCTGTGATAGTTTATAATGGATCCAATGAATGTAATGAGGTTACCAAACTTGATTGAATATGATTATGAATGGTTTTGGTCCATGTTTATAGCTTACAGTTCTGATTCATGAATGTTTATGGAATAAATATACATCCTTATGCATTTCCTTTCTATTTTGGTTCCTATCTATAATCTGTTAAGTACCATTTGGTCTGGGATGACTACATTTTTCTAGAAGCCATTCTGAGTTCTATGATAAATGTATGTTTCATTTCCACTCACTCTTTTGAAATTTCCTATCATAGATGATGTTTCCCACTTAACTCATATAAAAGAGAGACTCAGCACCTGTGCATGCCTGGGGTGAGCACCCAGCACTGGCTAGGTGATACGCTGAATCGCATGAGACTCCCTTGTCCTTTGGTGTGTTTTTGATCTTGCCTCATTCCTCTGTCCCAGCGAAATGGATAAGGTGTTGTTGTCACCCTCAAAATTCCCCTCATTTTTCAAGTCAACTTTGAAAATTTTGCATTAGTTCCTTTGAGAGATGTTTGAGCAGAGTGATAAGTCTAAAGAGATAAAAAAATTCATGCTTAAAATGGAGAAACGTAGTGTTCAATTGAGGCCTAAATTGTCTAAGTATAGAAGGACCGTGGAAGGTGCCATGTTTCTATTCGATGCACTTTTGGTAGTGTGCATAAACACAAAAACCCCAAACGTGCACATGCCCTCCACGTGGTTAGAGTGTGAAAAGAAAAAGCCAACTATTGAATCAAATAAGTGTAAAGAGCTGGCGGAATCCTCCATGCGTCCTAATGACATAACTTTAAATGCGTGACCCAAGGGACAAACCACAAATGGGCGCCATCCCTCCACATGATCAGAGCCTCAAAAAGTTAAATTTTTTGTTAAAAAGTCTAATGCCAGCTGACGGTGCCACGTGTATCATTGGTGTACCTTCAAGGGTCACAACCAAAGGAGGTTCCCCAAACAAGTGCCAACTTTCCATGTGTCTAGGGTCTAACAAAATTCAAAAGGGGTAGAACCGGCCATTGAATCAGCTAAGGAAAGGATAACCAGTGGAAATCCCCATGTGTCCCTTTGGCACTCTTTTAGGGGGTGAATCCAAAAGTAGGTCCCAAACATGCACCAACTCTCTACGTGTCAAATCAGTGTACCTCCGAAGGTCAGGTCCAAACAAAGCCTCCAAATGAGCAGGAAGCCTCCACATATCTTGGGTTAGAAATAAAGTGTTTGCCAAATAGAGGGACTTAGTCAAAACACAAAAAATATAGAACATGCCCGCAAAGGGACACGTGGCCATGTTTCAGGTCAAAGCGGGAAGGTGGATTGCCGAAGTAATTTGGAGTTTTTGGCTTTATTTCGTAAGAGGAATAAAGTGTAAATGTAAAGTGTGACCCCACCGACACATGGAAAAAATTTAAATGTTGATCCCGCATCAAAATTCAAAGCAAAAAGGTGGGTTATCAGGACACTTTAGGATTTTTTGCTTTGTTTCCATAAAAGGTGTAAAGTGATAAAGTGAACTGCAGCCCAGCTCATGCTAAGGGATAAATTCAAATGTTGATCTCGCATCAAAATTAAAAATGGGGAAGTGGGTCGACAAATAACTTTGAGATTTTGAGCCTTGTTTCCAAAACAAGTAAAATTATAAAGTGAGCCACGACTCCATTACCACTCAGGTAAAGCCACTTGTCAGACCTATATCAAAAGTGAAGTTGTAGACTTGTGGGGCTGTAGGGAAATTTTGCACTTTGCATATTTTTCACTAAATGTGCAATTACATTTTTGGGCCTGCGGATTTGTTTTGTGAAAATTGCATTTTTGTTGTTTTTGTGTGGATTAGATTCAAATATTAAAATAAGTATAAATTTCACTCCAGTGCTTGAAATTTGAGAAATTTAATACTTTTGGAAATATCTTGGTCTCCTTTATGCCATGGAAGCACAAAATAATTTTTTTTTGTGGGATTTTATGGTTGGAAATATGGAAAATGTCTTTCACACCATTAATATGTGATCTGATTGCTTCAACTACCTAGATCTGATCTGATTTTCCATTTTTCCTTATCAGAAACACCAAACAGACATGGAGAACTGACTGGATATCTTGATTTGGGTGAAAATATAGAAAACATATTTTGGGCCATTAATATGTGATCGAACTGCTTCAACTAGATCAAATTTTATATGATCTTCCATCCTTCCTTCTTCAACATGCCAAAGACATGCAGAACCAGATTTAACAGATTGTAGATGGATTTGTAGGGGCATTGATGGTTGGCGGTTGAGCTTCCAAATCAGATTTCTTTCTTCTCTTCTTCTCCTCTTTTCACTTCATCTATAAATATAAGATCTTGGCTCATTGCAAATGTTGGACTATGATACTTTTGAAGTGTAAATAGAATTGAAAGAAATCAATACAGAAGAGTTTCCCCTTTCTCTCTATCTTCATTTATTGTCTCTTCTTGCTTTCTTGAAATCTTTGGATCATTTATCTTCTGTGATAAGAAACTTTGTGTTCTTATTGATATAATTTCTAGAGATTTTTATCTATGGAATAATATCTTATGTTGTGAATGTGAATGATTCTGTTTTGTATCACACTTTCTCACTACGTATAGGGTTATACTCTATTATATATATTCCTAAAAGTACTGTTATATTCTACTCTTTCCTTCCTTTAGTTCTTCCATTTGTTTGTATTGATAAGTTATTTTGGTAAAAAAGAATTTCAAGATGTCATAATTCCATCCTTAAGATGAAAGTTGTACATTTATATATAAGCTTTGTTGTTTTCTTTCAATAAGGGAACCTCTCCCATAAAGAGGAGGGACTTGCTATCCCCTAACTGTGGTTTTGTTAAAGTACCATTTTAAAACCCAACATGGCTAAACCTTTCTTAGCGTTGGGACAGGAAGCTATGGTGGAGGAAGATGGTAGACATTACAACTGAGAAATAAAGGGAAGAGAGATGACTCAATTATAGTGAAGCGTGTGAGAGGGAGATTGCTAGAAAATGTGAGATTTTAAGTGTGATGGATCTATGGAGGAAGATGATACGGGAAGGATTTGAGGTTCATGTAGAGGATGTGGAACCTGAGTAGTTTTTACTACCCCATCTTGGCAAGCATGAGAGAGAGACCCCTTCAGCTTCTGATTAGATTTTTTTGTACAGAGAGAGAAGATTCTTTAGCGCACTTCTAAACCCACCTAGTGACCAAACCTTGGCACTTCCTTTTCCAGATCAAGGGAGAAGTGTTGTTAACCTAGTTGGTATTTGTGGAGTTGACCGATCTTCACCTAGGAGATATAATTTATTGTTTGGTACTTCTATGGTTGCACACTCTATTCTAGTGTTTGGAGGAATTTTTGGAGAAGGTGAAAATACACAAGGTTTGGGTAATGTGATGGGGAGTGGTGTGGGGCATACATCTTGAAGTGGAACAATCTCAAAAACCATTGGTGTGTAGTTTAGTGGGACATTGGGGACACCAAACATGACCACTTTAGGCCCATTATTGGCCACAAGAGGGTCTGGAGGTGGAACTAGTTGATCGGGAGGTGCAAGACTTAGTGGATTCAGTGGATCTGATATAGGAAACACTAGAGGGAACACTGGAGGAAACCAAGGATCTAGACTAGGAGGACAGGGTCCTCAGCCACCTCCTCAGGTAATCTTTAAAATGTCTTTACACTTACTAGACTACCCGAGCATAGAGGATGTTGCAGAGCATGTTCAAAAGTGTGAGCTGCTATGGAGCATGAAGGGGATCACAACCCCGGAATGGAATGCTAGTCAATTTACAATGACATTGCAAGGGCATGCACATAGCTGGTATAGGAAGTATGACCCCCATCAGACGGTGGTAGATTACACCACATTGAAAAACTCCTTCCTAGAAAAATTCCACATCCCTAATTTTGAGCTAGAAAAGCATCAACGCCCTCAAGGAGATTCAACAGGGAATGGTAGAGAGTGTGCAAGAGTATGATGCATAGTTTAAAACTCTCATGTCAAAGTTTTCATATGACATTCACTCTTCATAGCATACTCGATAGTTTGCTGGAGAGTTGATAACACCATTTAGAATATAATTATCTCGTAATACTTTCACAGACCCATGTAAGGCGTTAGAAGCTAATATGTGCAATGAAGCTATCGAGAGTACTGATACTAATGTTAGTCTATTTTTTGAAGCTCAAATCATTGTTATGGCTACACATCTAGAAAAGTTATCTACAAAATCAGCTCATGAGACTTGCAGTGGAATCTGGTGTATAGATTGTGAAGTAGAGGGGCATGACATGGATAGCTTCCCTCAGAAGTTAGTACATGCTATAGCAGTGGACTTTGAAATATGTCACAGGGACCATGATGCAAGTAGGTGTCCTATACTACAACACACAATCCATAAAAATTTATCTTACTACTGCAAGATCTGCACCTCTACATCCCATGATAGTAAGGATTGTAGGATTATTGACCAGATCCATGAGGCCATCAATCTTGGTGTGTGCTAGACTAGCCTTGCAAGAATTTCTAAGGGTGATGACCACCGTTATGAGGAGTGTACAGATGGAGGCACACATGGAAGGGGGTTTCATAGAATATTTTTTGGTCATGGTAACCGTGGAGGAGGAAGAAGTGAGTTCCTCTAAGGAACATGTTCTAATTGTGGATCTACAGAACACTAAAATCGTGAGTTCCCAAAGTTATTGTAGTTATCATGGTGTAGGAAGAAACACAAATATGAGGAGTGCCCTGAGTTATTTGAGAAACATCACCAAAAATACAAGGGCGTTGAAATGGTAATCATAAAGAAGGTTGACATACAGTGGATTCCAAAGGTAATGTGTGAGTCAGGCTTGGAGCCTATTTTGGTAACAACATGAGCAGAAGTGACATGCACCAAGGAAATACCAAAGCAGAGGACCCTGATTTCAAGAGAAGAAGTGGTACATGGGAAGTATTAAGACATTACTCATCAGAAGGAGGTATATCAAGAAACCATGCATGTCATTTTGAGTTTACAAGGAGAAATCTAGTGTCTAAAGGAATAGTCTAGGAAGGAGGAGCAAAGAAGGAATGTCGAGGCCTAAAAGGATGAACTAGATGAAGTCAAGGAAGTATGTAAGATGCTAGGGAAAGAGAATATTATTCCCTTTCTAGGAGAATGGTTTCAGGAGAAGGTACCATGCACTGGAACATAGCGCCATAGGTAGGTCTTATATGCAAACCTCCCCCCTCACAGCCTTGAATATGATAAGGAGATCACCTTAAATTCATTCATTAATGGGTGACTCCTTAGTAATATCCTCATTGACACAGGAGTAGAGGTCAATGTTCTCACCTCAAATTCATGACATCAGATGGGAAGACATGCATTAAAGCCATCTTCAATTGTGTTGTATATGGTGAATAAGATAAATGCAATGCCCATCGGTGTCTTAAAAGATGCGGCTATCACCATTCAAGGGATCAAGTTTAATAGGGACTTTTAGGTCTTGGTGCTCACTGATGAGGACAAATTTCTAGTGTTTCTTGGGTGCCCTTGGTGCTTCCAATATAATGTTGACCTGCGATTCAATAAGGGATACATCCACTTTGAAAATAAGGAGGAATGGGTCATTATACCTTTGGATGATGGGAAATTAACACCCTATAAAAAAACCTTGGGGGAACAAGTCCTTGATAGAATATATGTGCACTCAATTAGGGATCCTGAGATAATTCATCCCATAGAGGGAGTTATCTAGTTTGAGGATGCTCAGTCCATAAGTGACACCAAAAATATAACGTGTGATAATTGGGTGCATGAGACCTATCAGTTGATCAAATGACATTTAAGAGGATTTGTAACCAAGGTGAAAAAGGTGCGTGCAATCCAGTGCCTAGGAGGAATAAAATTACCAAGTTACTCAGGAGGGGCTAATCCAGAAGATTTATTGCAAGAAATGGAGGCCCATTGGAGAAATGAACAGGAAAGAAGAGAAATTATCAATTATAACCTACTCAGAATTGTTGCACGTTGGTGGGAAACACATCAGGATAACCTCTTAGAATGGTGCGAGGTGAGAATTGCCTTCTCTATAAGGTTTTGCAAGATCAACGTGCCCACGATTATAAAATACTACCATGGTAAAGGGATCGCTTCATTCCATATCCAAGCATGTGAGACATCCTAGATGGGAAGCACAAAAGTATTGCCACCTTCATTATGGGTTCAAAAGTTGTACTCCACCCTACAAGGTTGTGCGTATGCATGGTATATCCACTTAGAGACGTGTCATCAAACTGGTAATCGGAAAGAAATGGTAGATTATCTCATTCAAACATTTGAGTATCAGAGTACAAATCCATCATTACATAAGGCGTTGTAAGTTGTCAAGCACCTTACAATAGGAGATAGTGATATGGTGGAGGACAAAATACAAGAATTGCTAGGTGAACCTGGCCTAGAGGCACACTTAGAGGAAGAAGAAATAGGAGAGATACAACTTGAGTGTGCATGTATACAAAAATAAAAAGGGAAGATGGTGTATGTTATTTATGGGGAAGAGGCATAAAGCTTGGATTTTTACCATTCTATAGGGACACGTGAAGTCATAAATAGTGCTGATGAACGGGTGAGCACCTACCATGACCCTTTAAATATAAAAAAGGTTAACATCGGCTCAAAAGAATAAACTAAGGAGGCTATCATTGGATACTATTGGTTGGAGAAATAAGTCTCTAAAATCATTGATCTATTACAAGAATTCCAAGATTTATTCCCATGTGGGTACCATGAGCTTAAAGGCCACCATTCCATGGGGGATATGAGGATAAAGTTGAAGGAAGGTGTGTGCCCAATCAGGAAGAGACCATATCGGATGAATCCCAATCTACATGTAAGGTTTAAGGAGGAAATAGACAAAATGATATCATCAGGTATCATTGAGGATGTGGAAGATTTAGAATGGATAAGTCCAGTGGTGATTAGTATAAAGAAGGATGGGATGATAAAGATCTATGTTGATTACAGGGACTTGAATGCAGTATGTGTCATTGATCCTTTCCCAACCCCATTTATTGAAGAAATATTAGAGGGAGTAATAGGAGATGAGGTCTACTCTTTCACAGATGGATTCTCAGAATATCACCAGGTAAGGATTGTAAAGGAGGACAAGAGGAAGATGACTTTTTCCATTGAGTGGGGATGTTTTTCATATATGGTCATGCCTTTTGGTTTGAATAATTTTCCTATTGTGTTCTCACACATTGTGGTGCAATATTTTCAGGACTTCATCCACAAATTTCTTCAAGTTTACCTGGATGATTGGATAGTATATGGGTTAGGGAAGGATGATTATGAAAACTTAAGGTTGATGTTTGAAAGGTGTCGGTAATTGAGGATATCCCTCAACATTAAGAAGTGTGTCTTTGCTACCCAATTTGGAATCTTGTTGGGACATATCATATGTAAAGAAGGATTGTTAGTAGATCCTGCCAAGATTACAGTAATTTTGGGACTGGGGGAGCCTACTAGTCAAAGCACAGTTCTCGGATTCCTTGGACACACAGGTTACTATAGGAAGTTCATCAAGGGACACACCAAGATATTTGTACCTTTAAAAAAGTTACTTAGACCCAAGAGTGCCTTCCTTTGGGGAGAGGTGTAGCATAAGGCATTTGAAACTTTAAAGGATAGGCTTGTCATCGTGCCCATACTATGATTCCCCTATTGGTATAATCCCTTCCATGTTCATGTATATGCCTCAAGAACTACCATTGGAGTAGTACTCACACAACCTAGTGAAGGGATATTTGATCATCCTTTATGCTTTGCAAGCAGGAAGTTGACACCAGTGGAGAAGAATTATACTACAACTGAGTGTGAGGAATTATCAATGATCTACGTGCTTCAAAAGTTTAGATAATATCTGCTAGAAACCCCTTTTATATTTTACATTGACCATATGGCATTGAAATATTTAGTGAAAAATCCCTTTCTACAAGGATGCATATGTCATTAGGTGCTATTGTTCCAAGAATTTGAGTTCACGGTGGTTATCAAACCAACAAAAAGTAATTCTAGACTTGATCATTTATCTAGAATTGATTCAGGGGAGGAAATGCAAAGAATTGAGGATACCATGTCAGATGCACAACTATGTAGGTTGTGACATGCACCCTCACACTTAGAAGATATTGCATTATTTCTCAAGATAGGTGTAGTGCTAGAAGGAATGAATACATTGGATAAAAAGTAGTTAGCTATATGCATCACACTCTACATGTTGATTAGTGGGCATTTATACAAATTAGGACATGATGAGAGTTTGCGCTAGTTTTTTCTACAACATGAGCACCTAGCCATCATAGAATAGGTGCATGGAGGTAGTACAGGTGGGAACTATGTAGGAGACACCACTGCACGAAATATATTGATGGATGGATTATGGTGGGAGACCCTATATCAAGACTGCAAGGAGTATTATAAGGCGTGTGACCATTGTCAATGCATTAGCAAACCAGGGTTAAGAGATGAAATGCATTTGTGCCTTATTCCAAGCACCAATCCATTCAAGAAATGGGCTATAGACTTCGTAGGCCTTATTACACCAACCACGCATAGGACTGGGTCACGTATATAATCACATACACATATTACTTAACAAGGGGGGAAGAAGAAGCACCTATTAAGGATTGTACAACAACTACTGTAACAAGGTTTTTTGGGAAAATATTATTATAAGGTATGGGTGACCTTTGAGTTTGACTAGTGACAGGGGTACGCATTTCTTAAATGAGATAGTAAGGATTATGTTAGTAGAATTCATGGTGGATCATCACAAGACTACCCCTTACCATCTAAAATAAAATGGAACTGTGAAGGAATTTAACAAAATACTAAGTCATACCCTAACCAAGATTTGTGACATTGGTAGAAAAGATTGGGATGACAAAGTATCAGTCATTCTTTGGGCATAGAGGACAACCTACAAGAGGTTAAATAAGGCCACAACGTTTCAATTAGTGTTTGGCATGGAGGTTGTCCTCTTAGATGAATTCATGTTACCATCATTGCGTATAATGCGCACATGAGGTTTAGTAGATGAACAATCACTGGAAGAAATAATTGACAAGTTAATGCAATTGGATGAAAGACGATCACTTTCCAGGTGGAGCTAGAAGAATGAAAAAGCAAAACAAAAAGCATAGCATGATCTTCACATTAAGAACAAAAATTTTGAGGTTGGGAAGATGGTGTTACTATATGATTCCTGTAATACCCACAAGTATAGTCAAGAATTTAACAATATTTTCATCTTCGACTGATCTTGACATCAAGCAGAAGAGAAACAAGTGTTTTCAGTAATGGTTGAGAAAACTAAATAAAGGAATTGATATGGTTATTAATGACTAATGTTGATCTAGTGATTATCTAAACTAAGGGTGTTGTTAATAATTAATGCCTTAGAACAATATTATTGTTACTAACTTAAGCTTGTAAATAGTAAGTCAATAAGTCTCACGAAGTATTGTGAAACTAATTTTTGGTCAAAAGTCTCTAGTTCATGATATACATTACTGCAAATTAATCTTGGACCATGATATCACATTAGGCCTGGTATATATATTTCTAAAACTATTATACATATTTGTGAGATAATGTATCATTGTGACAACCTTAGAGGGTAATGTGTTTTAAACATTAGAGTCAAGTGGAGAGACTCAGTCAACCCATATTAATGATTAATCACTTTGGAGACTAATTGACACGGGCTTGTAAATTCTGGGTCATGATGTTAATTTCGGGACCTTTGAATTATTGAAAATTGATTGTGTGATTTAAAGGAAATCCTTTTGGGCTATTAGAGATTGTTGAATAGCGATTAAATGACTATAAACTAGTAGAACCAAACCTGCTATGTATAGATCTTGATAACTTAAAGGTGGTTATATACCTTAAGAGACTTGCCAACATAAGTAAATTTATCTATTTTAATCCATGGACTTCGAAAATAATGGGCCATTTAAATAAATGTTATTAAGGCTATGCATGTTTCTATAACATCTGGTCCTTATACTAAATCATAATATCATTCTCTCCAAAGGTTATTAGAACCTAAATTATGGAAAGTAATTAAGTGATTCATATTTGGTTAATTTCATGGAAAAGGTAAATGAGGATTTAAACTGAGGTAATCCCACAAATTTTGGAGGATATTTGAAGGGTGGTGGTAGTTGGATGAGTCACTAGTTTGGTACTCCATTAGTTAACACCATTAATTGTGCATTTAAAAATTATCAGAAATCCACTAAAGCTCCCTAAGGAAGCGAACTACATGCAACTACTCCATTTTGTTTTTTTTGTTGAAATTTGGGGGAAAAGCTTCACTTCTGGTAGCTATGCATGGTGATCAAGTTATGAGTTCCTGTAGCTATTTTCAGAAGAGGAAGTTCACTTATATGGGAAAATTGATAGACAAGGGACGTCATTCTTGGGATTTTAAGGGGGGATAAATTGTTGGCTGGTTCGAGGTGGATGGTTTTGTAATACATAGACTCTTTGTTGCTATAACACTCACTAAAGATAGACTTCGTAGGGTTTAAGAATCAAATTCTCAGGAAAGAGGACATGTTCCTCATCCCATTTATCTTGTTATTTCATCATATATTAAGAGTAAATACATATTGCAATTATGTTTTGAGCTAAGGAAAAAGTGGGGTACGTGATATTTTGATGTTGTTGTTCTTATACTCTTTTTTTCTACGAAATGAAATGGTAAATTGTATGATTGTAGAATATGGGTATCTAATAATTTTATCATTTATTTTTCTCAAATTGTGTTTATCTATTATGAATTTAAATGAAAAAAATTTGTTGCATTTTGTTACGGTGGGCTAGACCCAGATAATAATGGGTTTCTGTGTAAATATTATAATATTATGTAAAATTGAATTTGAGTGCATGGGATTTCTTTGATGTGACCGGAATCTTGATGTATGGAGACCTGGTAACAACTTATTCTTGATACTGGTGTTTATATTTCTTTCACTTCTGGTATTTACGTGTACCAATTGCAGAAAAATAGAGGTGTTTTTGGGCATATTCACCAAGGTTGAGTTGGTGGTTTCTAGTTGGTGCTTCTATCTGATGTATAGGATATTTAATAGACTATTATCTTCCATTGATTTGGCTGATAGAGAGACATGATCTTTACTGTTATGGCTTAGGTTCACTAGTTTTATTTAACTAAACTGCTTATTTTTAATAGGTATGTGAATGGGTTCTCTCTTTCATCTTTATAAATCAAATCATGGGTGTCAAAATTTCCTACATGGCTAGATTAGGAATAAAGTCATTTTTTATAGATAACACTTCATGTCATCTTGGGTTGTTATGTTAATCCCTGGATCTCTTTTGGGAGTTTTTAAAAAATTGTCTTGGGTTTACTACTGGTTTTTTTGGACTTGAATTGAAATAAAATGATATGTGGTAAAACATGGGTTTTCTATTTACCATTAAGTCTTGTGAAGATTGTAATTTCAATAGGAACATTCTTTCACCGAGGAATAAGGTGAATGCATTTTGTTCATTGTGATAAGATGCTAGTAGTAACAAGCCCTAGGCTCACTCAGATCTAAAAAGAATGTCTTCACCAACTAACTTGCTTAAGTTGTTATCAAAACCAATTTGTTTTTCTTAAGTTGTGAAGGTCTAAACCTAACTCATCTTATGACTGAGTATGGAAAATATTTCCTTCCTCATTTGGGAAGCTACTTTGGTCTAGATATTAGATTTATATAGATATATCTGTTACCAGATTTATACTAGGGAAAAATCATGATTAGAGCTTGGCTTTGATGGGAATGAATAGAAAAATGATAGATTATGCCTTGGTTTTAGGATGGGTTTAAAGGATCCTTATTAAAACCAAGAGGTTCTTGGTTAGTTGGCACCATGGATATGTTTGTTAAGTTATTGTTGACCCATTTCTAAGGTGAAACCATGGAACTGGAACTTAGTTTTATCTTCCATTTCTTTAAATCAGATTTATAAATGAAGATTCTTTTATTTGTATTATGTGGATCTTATGTAACTAAATGAATATCTGTTGGATGATAAAATCAAGTGAATTACTTTCCCATTCTAGAAGGAGTAGTACGTACTAGTCAATATGAAAAAACTCAGGAAGCTTATAGACTTCTATACATAAGTTCAATCAAACTTCTGGTAGTGGCTGTGTTATTCATAATTCTTATTATAGCAGAATGTAGTAGGATATAACAAGAGGTGTATTGCTATATTAAGGAATACACAAGTCTATATATTTTTGAAACAAAGTCTACATTTCCTTAAGTTTTCGGATTCTTATTGTAGTGAAATATAGTAAGATATAATTTGAGATGTATGTATTTTAATAAATAATACACAAAATTGTTCAATTGATAAATGAGGTTTATATTTAGTTCCTATAAGTTATTACGACATATTAAATTTGAGAGTATATAATTTTCTTTCCTTATTAGGATATTTTAGGAATAATATCACAGATATGTTTTCTTGACGAAGTTAAGACATAATAAGGTTCTTGGAATGAAAGCAATATGAGTGATAGCATTGTAGACCACACTTATTTGACTGGATATTTTTGTATTGATAAAATTGGTTAGTTTCATGTGCGTGGCATGGATTACCTTATGTGTGTGTGTAAGGTTAACACTCGTTGAATTGCTAGAGTAATAACAATAGTTGCAACAACTTTTAGTTATGAATGAGATGATATAGATACATACCATGATTTATAAGAGTTATGATACTTCCATTTAATTTTTGTGGAATTCGGTTGTATTTTATAGTAATAATTGGTATTGATTAGTAGATGGTCACTATTGGATTTGAATATATTTATTTGGCTTTTGCTTAACTTATTTATGTGAAGTGCTAATAAGATTTTGTTAACTAGGGAATACTCAAGAAGGTAAAAGGATTTATACTAATAAGTGTATTCAAATCAAGTTAATTAGAGTATGATGTTTGTTGCATTAAATGATTAAATTACAAGAATAATATTATTATTGCAATATATATTCATTCTAACATTTAATGATATAAATTGATAAATGGGATAAAGGATATTTTTATTTCTCAGTTCAGTAAAACTGACCTTTCCTAACCATTGTAGGAAAGTGAGCGAAGATAGTAGGCATAAAGTAAAGAAATGCACATTGGTTATCTAATATTAATCATATGCTTCTTTTAAAAGGATAAAGTTGCAGTCAATTGTTGAATTGAGATATTATTATTTATGTAAAGAAGTTATTTGTTATTGTCTGAAAAATGATTTTCTTGTTGAAAATCTACTGAGTACATTTATGATACTCATTGTAACATGGTAAAGATTCCATATTTTTTTCAATAAATAATTGCTTCCTATTGTTGAAAGACTATCGATGCCTCTTTGTAATCTTTGTAACAACTTCTACTAAGTTGTATTAATATTGATATAGATATGGCTATATGCTTGTGATATTTTATGAAAATTGAATCATTGGATGATTGTATTGGAGGGTTGCTATAACTCTTTGATTTAACAGTAATATAATAACTAACTTATGGACTGGTTGAACCTAGTAATTTCAATGATTGAAATGGGAAGTTAAAAATCAGTAATATAACTGATAGGTTAATGGAATACATTATGGAGTCAATGCTGAAGTATTATTTTTAATCTAAACCAATTAAATTCTGGAAAATTAATAGTAATTTTAGCAAGAGGTTGTGATTCCTCGCAAGTACAAGTTAAAGGTATAATACTTGGTAGATGAGAAACCATCTAAGTATAAATCTTGATGTATATGCATATGTATGCACATTTATGGGAGTTTCTTCTAGTGATGTCTTGAGTAACCATACTAGAGGTAAAACATATGATGAAGAAACTCCTAGATTGATAAGATAAAGTTAAACATATTAAGGGTTAAGTATTTGAAACTTAAGTGATGTTCCTTTTGGGTAGCACTCAAACATTTTAAGGGAATTAAGTTGAAATAGTATGCAAAAACTAACCCAAATCTCGTGACATGACGAGAAGCTCAACACAATATTGTAAGATGAAATAATACATAAGAATAGAACATGGGTGTTCTTTGACACTTAAGCAAACTGTCATTCCATAAAATAGAGAAATGAAGTATATAAGATCTAATTATATTACCATCATTCAAAATATGATGAGATAATCATTTATTGATGAAGTTTACTCCAACTAGCAAGGTGTAATAAAGAAAATTCATTATCAATCAAGATAAACTCAAATACTAAAAGGACCCACCGGGTATGAGATGAAGTTGGTGAAGAAATTTATGGGAGACTAAAATCCTAAACACCAAACTTATATGAAACCTTGGGTATGATGCCTAATGTAAATGATTAAATAGTTGTTAGGAGCATGCAGATTATGCTCATTTTGAGTACTTATTATGAGATCCATGGCTAAAGTTTGGCATCTATGCTCCTCAAAATTAGAGAATTTAAATCATACCATGGTAAAGATATGATGGTGTAGTCATATAAAGGATAACAATGATCTAATATCTAGAATGCATAGAATATATTTTTAGACGCCAAGGAAATTGGTATGAAGATCCAAGAAAAATGAATATACTACCAAGATGATAGTAACCATGCAAACAAACCTAAGTTGCAAGTTTGGGCATTGTTGTAGAAGTCCACAAGAGAATTGGGATTTCTAATGAAACAAGGAACTTAAAATGAATAAGACTCATATATGGATATATATATATACCTGGGCTATATATATACATTAAACCTAGCTAATATAAATGTTGAAGTAAAACTGAATAACATGATTCTAATGAATCACAAAAGTGTTATTAAAAGGAGGATAATGGGAATGACTCTATATGTACCTAATGATGAGTATTATTGGAACTACATTTGACCCATCGTAATACTATGGGATAGAACTTGAGATATGCTTCAGTAAGAGATGAAGACATGGGAACTAGAATAAATTCATGGAGGTTAATATGGATTTGTACCTTGTACATAACTTGTAGTTGTTTACAGCACCATTGACTGCAAATCCATATAAATGAACAAGTAATTGAGGTGAGATGAGCAAGATTCTAATGGTGAATGTTTCATCATGGAATCGAGCATGGAATACATGACTTAGAGACCTTATGCACAAGGTAGTGTAAATGTTGATTACACTATTGAGATTTCACCATTATCTAAGCTGTGAGATGCCTGTGGATTGCATAGGTGGAATCCAGGTACACACTTAGGGGTTATCACTTTATATATCATATCCTAGTTAAAGGATAACCAAAGGGATACATTTTGTGTATGGCTTATAAAGAGCATTGAGGGAGAAAGAGTAAATTTTAGTATTCTTTCATACAACTACACATGGTTCATGATAGTTATCAGAAACAGATTAAATTAAGACTTATGTTGGATTTAAATATATGGTTATTTAAATCAGCTAGATGAGGTAAGATAAAAAAATTCTCTAATATTGAAGTGAAAAAAGTGGATCATACAATTCCCAATTTTTGCGCCATCCTGGGAAGTTAAAATTCCATTGGTTGGGTGCCTACATCATCTCGTACATCCTTGATTTAGGTGCATGCTAGTTATAAGCACTAGATGGGATGAGATTACCAAGACACTTCAATGGGAGTATGTTGAAGCCCTACTATAAATAAGTCTTCTTGGTGTTTGTAATAAGGCAGTATTGCCAGATAGTTTAGGATTTCCTTTAATGTAGTTTTTCATTTCTTGTGTTTCCCTTTCTCATTGTTGTTTTGTGTTACGCCTTAGGTGCTGGTAACTCCATTACATTTTAAAGGTTGTGAATTTGCAAAGGACCATGCATCACTTTAGTGTGGGGTGGAATAATGTGAAATAAAGTGCAAGATGCAAAGTACCAGGAAGGATTGCGTTGGAAAGCCCGATTGAATGGCCCTATTAACGAGGATGGTTGGTGTCAGGATAAGACTATATCTTGGTTCCACATACAAGTGAGGAAGAAGTACCTTTGGAGCTGGTAACACGCATGTAAGAGTGTTTTTTCAGATATATTTTTTGTGTGCCAGAAGGTTGTAGGATTATTTGCGCAAGGTTGGGCACATGAGTGGGGGCACTAGAATGCGGTATAGTGGAAAAAGCCGCAATAAGTGTTAAAGTATTATGGTAGGTGAAGTAGCATTTAATGATAAAAATAAAGGAGAACTATAAATAGTCGGTTGGACACTTCATTATTGACATTGTGAATATGAAATTTTTTAATCTCTTGTGGACTAGGGTTTCCAGAGTTGATCTGTGTGAATAAAATTTTGAGGAATTAAGGTGTGAGGGACTCGTTTTGTTCTGAAAACTAGAAGGAAAGAAGTTCATTGGCATATAAAAATTGTGGAGAAGTGCCATATTATGAAAAAATTTATTCCAGTTAGGGTTTGGCAGCTAGGGTGGGGATTAAAAGGGTTTCTTCACAAGTTTGAGGTTTGAGCTTGGAGAGGGTAAAAAAGAAGATCAAGTAAGAGAATTTGAGGTGATAAGATAACCTGCAACATGAAACCTAAGAAACCAACTATATCACCTAAAAATCTAAAGGGCAAGGGAAAGGGCAAGGGAAACAACCAAAAACCCTTGTAAGCATGAATGAAGAATGGTATGTAGAGATGCGTTACCTAGATCAGGTTTTGCGTGAGAAGGAATGGGAGTCCCACTTAAGAAAAAATATGGTGAGCGATTAGAACCATCACAAAAACATGAAAAAATAGGAAATGGTGTTGGAGTTAGTGTGCCTAAAAAAATAAGAGGACACCATAAGGTTTACCTATCTATAGTGACAAGGTAAAAGTAAAGTTGGAGAAGGTGGGATTGTTACAACTCTATGAGTTTCCTTGTTTTGGAAAACCTGAGCACCTCTATCAATGGTTAATGTTGCACATACATGAGAAACAATTTTACTTTGTGGGGTGCAAGATGCACATAAGTCCTCAGCTGATTTCAAAATTCACAAGACTCATCTATGAAGGAGAGAGTATAGATGATGACTTAGGTGACAAGGAATCCATCAAAGAAACTGTCACCATATATGATTATAAGAAGGGGTCACGGTACTTTGATATTGCAAAGATCCCAGAACCTATCATGAGAATGGCCATAAACCTGGTGACAAAGATAAATGACCAAGAAAGGTGGACGTAGGTAAATAAGGTGTGGTTAAATGTATGGAGTAAAATAGTAGAAGTCACCATCTACAACTTGTCTGCCTTCATCATAGATGAGATTATCAATAACGTGTAGGAAGGAGACAAGATACTTTTTGGAAATGTCCTCTTAGCAATTGTGTTTTTAGAAATCAGAGTGCCAAATGCAGCAAATAAGTTTGTTTAGGAATATTCAGAGGAAGACACCTCACCCATAAAAAGATTTGCAAAGTACACTTACAACAACATGACGACTGCTCACAAGGCACACCTGGAGAAATGGTATAAGTGTTTAAGGGATGTATTAGGGGTAGAGTGGAGGATCCTAAAGTAGGTACCAATGCTCATTGATGGAGAAGCCAAATTTGTAGTATACCAGCATTTTTGCATTAGCAGATTCAAGCTAGTAGATGAAACTATGAGCCCCTAGTGTAAACTCCCCTTCTCTTTCACAAAATTATATTTCAAATAGGGGTAAACTGGTTTACAAAGGCCAAAATATTAAGGTTAGACATTAGTAATGTGGATCAAGACCATAGGGAGCTGTAAAAATAACTCATTTACCCCAAGAATTACACGTACGTGGAGAGGTATGTCTCCCGCGAAGTTCAAATGACAAAGCCCCTAAATTTTCCAATAGCAAAAAGAACCGTGATGAAGGTATATCTACGTATAAGACCAAATTTTGAGAAGGGAACATACCTAGAATGTGATGTATCCATTCTTGAAGACCTCATGGGAAGAAGGAAGCTCATGCCAACAAAGAAAGGAAAAGAAGAGGCGCAAGGGAAAAAGGTGCCAAGTGTCCACATTACACCACAAGTGGGCACTCCAGGGAGAAGGGCTAGGACTAGTACTTACACACATAAGAAGAAGTATCTAGTCAGAGAAAAGATGCCAAAACCAAAAAAACCTATTGCAAAGAATAAGTCACTAGAGAAGGAAGAAGAAGGAGCAGAATCTCCTATATTGGAATGCCTTGTTAGGAAGAAATAGAAGGTGAAAGAGGAGGTTGATTCAGAGGAAATGGAAAGCTTGGAGGCCTATAGAGATGAGAGGGATGATGACAAAGAAGATGAACCTAAAGGATCCTAGGAACCGCAAGTGTTTGAGGTGCATAATTCAGAGGAAGAAGGAAAGAAAGAGAAAAATGACTATCTTTTTGTGCGGAGGAAGGGTATATAAGAGGGGGAAGGTGCCCAAGATACGGGAGAAAGTGAAGAAGTTATTATGAAAAATCAGACTCCAAGCCTCACATAGGAACAAATAAACAAGGAAAAAGAAAAAGAAGCGGTGAAAATTGTTGAAGCCTTGGTAGTACAAGAGTTGGAGTGTAGTGATAAATTAGTAATGAATGAAGAAAAAGAAGAAAGTGTGGGAAAAGATCATGGAAGGATAAGAGGAGGCCCCATTTTGATGGTATGTATTCCTAAGGGAACGGGAATAAGAGGAAGTCATATGGAGATCCAGAGACCAAGAATGGACTATATTGATGATGCAAACAAGGTGTTACACACACATTTCCAAAGCACTATTCCAATAGAAAAAATCTTGGTAATGACATCATTTGATGTGAAAGGTGCCTACCTAAAGACAAGGAATATGCTTTCATGGGAATTTAAGTTCCACCTCGACGATCTTGAATTTGAAGTAAGCTAAGGCACATTAATGGAAGTGCCAGAGTCTAAAGGGACCAACCCCTTGGTGAACACTCAACAGCTATCTGATGATCAAATCTGCAACATGCTGAACAAAGTCTCAGTTGAGATTGAATCTAGACTCTTCAGGAGGAATGACAGAGTGAAGGTTTTAGAGGAAGAGCTAGAGAAGAAGGATGAAGATCTCCTAGAAAGAACTAAGGATTTGAAACATGAAGGATTAATCAGTGCTCAGCTAAGGCACAAGTTAAAAGGAGAAAAGCAAAGGGTACATGAAGTATCCAAGAAGGTGGAGATGATCACAAGCATTATTATCTTAAAACATCCAGACTTAACTCCAACAGCCTAGAAATATGAATCAATCCTGCAATTCCTAGAAGATCTAACATGTGTCCTCACCATGGAGAGGCAACCTTTGGCACAAGAGTCTGCAATAGAGGCATTGGCACACTAGAAAAAGGAGGATAAAATGAAGGTGGTGGAAATTTTTTCTCATTACAACAATATCCTTGCCAATATAAGGGCCACAGTGCTGGTAGTAGAAGCTACCTATGACAACTATTCAAATAGAGATAGAGTGACAAGTATCTTGGTCACCACTTATGAGGTAGAGCTCAAATAATTTTAGGAAAATAACAAGGGGAATAGGGCTGAGAGGGATAAGATTCTAGCTAAAGTAGAGAAGAAATCAAAGGCTATTGAGACCTTGTGAGTCTCACTTAAAAACTTGATTAAATAATTATATCCATAGATCACCCATCGAATGGACTTGCTTGAGGATATGGGAAAATAGTTAGACGAGGTTGTCAAAAATATGAGTACCAAGGGATAAGAGCTTGGTTTTGATGAAGTGAGTTCCCTGGTTGGCAACCTTTATCAATAAGCACAGAATGAAGTGGATAATTGGGATAAATTTGAAGCAGACTTAAGGAATTCCCTCTCATCTTACAGTGGTAGTCATATTTTCCCCTATTCTTTCATTCTTCCCGTATTCTTCGTTTCCATCATTATTTTCACTCTTTCTTTATTCTTTTAGGACATGTTCCCGTAGACGGAGAATAGGCATAGTGTGGGGTGATGTCAGGACCCTAATTTATTATCTAAGTACAAGAAGGCACATGGGTGTGCAAGGCCTAGTTAAGGAAGGGAAAACAAGGAGAAAGTGCATAGGACATGGTTCTAGGAGGTTTTAATAGAATAAGTGGCGCATGCACAAGCTAGAACAAAGGTTTCAAGACTTAGTCATATTTGACACATCAGGTAGAACACGAGAAAAGTGTGACACAACTATGCATGCAGAATGGATAAGGTTCCAGCCTAGTGACAAGTTGGCTTAAGAAGGAATATACCTTTGGATGGAAGTTTCCAGAAGACCATCATTGCAAGGAGTGGAGAGATCAGGCTTGAAGGAGCATGTCCCCATGGAGGACCACATTTGACACTTGGTGATGGATCTGAAGCGACATAAAGGCAAGTTGGCTATTTAAGAGGCCTATATATACAATCACATGCAGATGAGAAGGTGTGTGGATAAACAGATATAGATTGTTAGAGAACAGAGATCTACAAATATATTTCAAGGAATTATGTAGGGTTGGGTAGGGATCTATAGGAAAAGGATGTAATGAGGGGTTGGGATTGTAAATTTTCTCTTGAGAACTGATGGGTATAAATCCAACTATGATGTATAGCTTCAGTCTACACAGTTGTGGTAGTCTATAATACATCCAATGAATCTAATGAGGTTACAAAAATTGATTGAATATGATTATTAATTATTTTGGTCCATGTTTATAGCTTATCATTCTGATTCATGAATGTTTATGGAATAAATATACATCCTTATGAATTTCCTTTTATATTTTGGTTCCTATCTATAATATTTTAAGTACCATTCGGTCTGGGATGAATGCATTTATCTAAAATCCATTCTAAGTTCTATGATAAATGTATGTCTCATTTCCACTCACTCTTTTTAAAGTTCCTATCATATATGTTTTTCCCACTTAAATCACATAAAAGAGAGACTCGGTGCCAATGTGTGCCTCAGGTGAGTGCCCAGTGCGCATTGGGTGATAGTCCAACATGCATGGGATTCCTTTGTTCTTTGGTGGGTGTAAAAATGACTCCAAACCATCCATACTATTGTCTTTTATCAAAAAAATTAAACAATAATTTAGATAAATAACATTTCATCAAAATTTCACTAGTACTTTCTTACATTTATTTTCATGATCACTCATTTGATTAGATCTGTTTAACAGAAAAAGGTAACTATCCTAACTATCTTTTAGGCATAGTTCAACAGTAGATAATTTACAACAATACTTCCATCTCAATATTTCCTTAACCTAAATTCATACTCAAATCTGAACTGCCAACAATTGAACTTAAATATCATAAGAAATAAGTTAGAAAACCTAATCGGCATAACATTTAAGTGTCCCCATTTAGAGTATCCTAATACTCAAACTTAGAACTTGGAACCAATTCTAGTTAACAACTAAAAAATATAAATCAGACCACTTTATGAGGTAAGGTTACTTCGAACAAGAAAAAGAGTTACACTCCAATATCAAAATAATGCACCATTGCAATTATTACCTTAAGTAGTTATAATGGTTAATTTTATACTCTAGAATAACTCATTAAACCATTTAATTTCTTTCAGCCTAACACATTATTCCATCAAATTAATTTCAACTTCAACTATACTTCCCTAACAACATTCTACAATCCTTCTTACCAGACAGTCAAGAAGTTGCATAGCAAAGCAGACTAGAGTAAGACAACATCTTTAGCAAGTTCGAAGCTGAAAGAAGATTAAATAAAGGAGAGGAAGATAGATCGCTACCTCACAAATCTTGTATGATTAAAAGTGAACCATAAGAAACCAATATATTATATTGACACGATCATTTATCTAATGTTTCAAACCAAAATCTCAAATATAATCCAGGTTCAAATTGGTTGAACAACAAACCAGGAGAAGGAAACAAAGAAAAACAACATTCCATTACCTTTCATCATTCAAGGAGATGGTGAAGATATCCTAGATTTCCACAATATAATAATAAACCATTTCCCCAAAAGATATAGAGATGAAAGGAAGGAATTAACAACATGGTAAGTCTGAACAATCTTCCTAACTTAGATCCGTATAGAAAAAGAAGAATACACATTTTTTTAACCAAAATAGGATTCATCTTTCCATTTTCACGAAGAATATTGCCTAAGATTTGAAAGAATCAATACCAAGTTTGATTATTCAAGGTAAAAGAAACATGCAAATACAATACATCATATCAGTATTAAAAGAGATGTCAAGAATTTCAAGGTAACAACAATAACCAAGATACAAGTGAACCAATACCCAAGAGATTTTTCTCATCTCAGTGCCAAATGCTACAATTATATTGGTTACCCAAAATCCTAATGAGTAGAAAATAAAACAGTAATTCATATCCTCCTACTTGTTTTAAAAATCAAACTTCCGTAAAAAATAATTTCATTTAATAAGCTAACACTAGCTATCCTTTTTTTGGTCTTCAATTAATAACCGAAAGAGAGTTCAAGTAAGTCTTAATAGATGTAAAATCAATTTCCAAGAAAATCCCCTAGCAATTTATCCTTCGGTAATAATCACAGGGTCAGAAGTCTGCAACTAAAAGAATACAACAAAACCCATAATCACAATCATAGAATGCGATAAGAAATAGACATGTTTCCCAACTTTAAGCATTCCATTAGTACCCATAAGAGTATTTTAAAGCAGGCGTCACACAATTTTATCTTCCTTACAGAATTATGTAAGATATAATGACATTCAAGGTATTTCAAACACTTTTAATAACCAAAGTTTACCCATAGAGATGAAACAAGAACAATTAGAACCATATCTTCAAATATAAGCAAACCAAACTACCTACAAGGTTAGAGTATTTTTAACTATGAACATTTAGAGATATAGACTTTGTTTTCAAGCCTCTATAGGAAAAATGAACAAAATGAGCTACTCAAGAGTATGAAACTCCCCACCCAAAATACCATATCTACATTTCAACCAGGGCTGATAAACATTCCCAAGGAAACAACACAAAAATCTCAAGCAAAGTAATTTTATCAATAGATCAAAAACCAGTTTATTCCAAAGAGAAGAGTTGTTTTTGTGAACACTTAAGTAAAAGCATAAAAATTAATGGATAGGGCTGATCATGCCTGATAGTGCTTCACCTTCACCAATTTGGAGAATTATCCGAATAGATCTTTAATCCTCCTTTCAAAATGAAAATACCACAAAAACTTCCTCCATCTCCTTCTTATAGTCTCACAATGCCAACCCTTTCTTCCATGCCATGCAAGGAACACTCATGCACTGACACATTGCATGAAAAAATAAAATTAGAGATTTGAAAACAAAAACAACCACATGTAGAGCTCTATCTCCAAAAATAAATGAATCGACAAAACCAAACTCTTTATCTTCTTCCTAGGAGGTTTCACTAATTTCCAAAAAATAAATGCAGAATAGGACTATCAGTCCTTCCTATTTTCCCACCACCGCCATCTCCAAATTTGGAGTGGAATTATTTCAAACAAAACTTTCCTCATTAAACTTTGGTGAAAAATCCAACTCGTCCATCTTAAGTTTCCAACTGACTTTACCAAATTTGGTTGCAAAAAGAGATAAGGCTCAATAAATTGCCTTAAATTCCTTGAATTCACTACCTCCCACTTTCCTCTTTCCCCATGTCATTTCATAGGCCCCCTTAGGTTAGCCATTCCCTTAGTTAGGTTAGACACTAATTTAAGAATCAACATAGGTCCATAGGTAAGTCCATAGTTTTAGTCTAGGTCCCTCTTAATTATTTTTCATCCCAATTTAACAAAATAACATATTAAATTAGATTATATTTAACCCTTAGAATAGAGTTACTTGTTTTAGAACATAGTTATATTAGGTCTTAGGTCCCTAATGAAAACTTCATCATACTAGAATAGAAAAGAAGAACCAAATCGTTACTTGATTAAATACGAAGCAGAGATCCATAGGGAGGTTCATTCATAACCTTTGCACTTTCAAGATCCAGAACACTTCCACCTTTCCAATTTATACATCATGACAAGAAGACATGAAAATTAAGAGAATGCCTTATATCAATGGAATTGATCTAAGGTAATGTTGTTTGAAACCCCATAAACTATTAAAACTGAAACTCAAATTCATAATTCCTAATAGTGAATTTATTCTACATAAAAGAGATGGATTTATTCATTTTCAATTAAGGAAAAACATGACATAATGTACTTATTCCCAATAGTTAACTTCTTATCTTCTGAAAACATGATTTCCTAAGTCATAAGAGTACACCCTCTTATGTAAAAATATCCTATCAACATTTGTATCTTCTATAGTAGAAGTCATCATAGGTACCAATCATGCTAGAGGCATTACAATAAGTGATTTGAGTGAAAGAGAGGAAGCTACAATTGATTTGGAGAATCATTTGGTCGCTAAGAATGAAATGTAAATCATAGAATTTGTAAATAATTATTCCCAAATCTTTGAGAAATTAGTAGTCTGGGAATTAATTTACAAGTGTAAGGCTGAGAAAATAATGTGGTAGGATATGCTGCAAAACATAGAGATCATCAAGAATATAGATGATGGCATAGTAACTAAGGATGGCATTATATCCCCTAGTTCTATAGGTAGTCAAGATGAGTATTATAACATGACAAAGGTAAGATTAGAGGTCCTATAAAATTCTCTTAAGGTCCTAGAGAAGGAAAGACATAAAATAACATATTACATCAATCACCTTCATGATCTAATATATATAATGATTGGAAGAGACAATGGAGAGAAAATAAATGAGGAAAGTATTGAAAATATGATCACACTTTTTAGGGAATATATCATGGGTAAACAAGGAGA
>CM034153.1:443753022-443820925 GCA_019776745.2 Taxus chinensis | reverse complement strand
CATGGAATAGAGGATTTGTTTTGATTATGTTTACATAAGAAGTGGTGGTGAGGCTATGGCTTAGAAGATCGATAGTGGTGGTAAGATGCCTTAAACTGATTAATCACATCATTCATTAATCAAGTTGTTTATAGGTTTTTACACGTGACGATTTTCCTAAATGGTGTAGTTGGTTCCCTTCATGTTAACATTTTTAAAAAACAATGTAAGGTAGAAGGGACACAACCCCATGGTGTGGAATCCAGGCCGGCCAAATAGCATGTTGTAATTGGAATTCCCCCTCTAATACAAAAATAATTTAGGAATAGTAGCAAGGCCACAAAATGTGGAGAATATGGTACCAAGGGTGGAAGTCATAGCGTCGTTAAATGAACACAACTCTTGGTTATTATGCTGTATTGGTAGGGATGTGCATTTGTTTGATATGCATGGGAGTAAATGATGTTATAACTGGCACTCCTGGATACTCTGGCACCTGGGATCCGACATATTTCTCGATCATCATAATGCGTCGAATGCATGTTTCTCAATGCAAAAGGAAATGAATAAGGTAGGGTCGGATCATCATTTGGAGAGGTATAATATCTTCGTAAGACAACTAACAACATGACTTGATGGATGGTAATCAGAGTCGAGCTGGGGGAGAAGTGGTGAGATTTGCCACATATAAGGCGCGATAATGCAACGAAGGTTTTGGGGTCCATTAGTAGAACCTAATAGATGTAAGGACCTTGATGAGGCATGAGGATGAGCTCGGAGGTTTGACTGAGGTCATATAAAGACATTTTGAGAGGGGCTTGGTGCAGGTTGTTTGTACTCATGGTATGTGTGCAACTGTGTTATAAATGGATTGGTTAGCCCACATATGGTGATTTTGGGTGTAGGTGCAGATAGAATGTTGGTTAAGGTTTGTGGATGGTTTATGTGTCTTCCTCTTTTCCTTTTTCCTTTATATAACAACAGTGGAAAAATTCACTCTGTTAATCTAAGGAAGGAGGTAGATGAATCGTGAAAGTATAATGGAAAGAAGGAAAAAAACCCTATGTGGGATAAGACCTTGTGAAAGAAGTAGGGGTGCACTGGGTTTTTAAGAGGAGGTTGGAAGCTATCTTACATCTAGACCATATTGATCTCAAAGGTCAGAGAGGAAAAGAGGGCTTCAAAGGTGGAGATGAAGCCATTGAAAACAATGAGGTGGAGTTTATGTGGTGAAGGTGAGGGCCGAAGGGGTTGTTTCCTTAAAAATGGGTCCATCTTTTTCAAGAGATCTTGGTGAGAATAAAACTTGAAGACAGAATATTCGTAAGGTCCTTCAAATTTTTCAACATCATAGTCTGGCACATGATGATAGGCACAAATATTTTATTGTCAACCCTTCCCATTAGGGTGGTGGGTCATAAAGGCTTAGATGAAAATGTGAGATAGAGGTTTATAAAGGTTATCAGGATGGTGGCATCAGACCTTGCTAAGTGATCAACAATGAAAAGTGAGAGTGGGTTTGATGGAGGTTTGGTGCCTTTGGTGGAAGGGGTATTGCTAGATGCAGAGTTTATTTAGTTGTAGTTTTAGTTAATTTTGAAAGAGAGTTTTCTGAAGGTTTGATTTGGAGGTTTGAGTAGGTTTCACTACTTACTTTTGGTAAGCATTGGTTATGAATTTGCCTACACCTTCCTTTGGGTAAATGTGTTGAGGGAGTGCATGAGGTAGAAGGGAATGTTTTCGTGGGAAGGCATGGGTCAACCATGTAAAAGTAGAGGGTGTGGTGGAATGTGTGCTAGGAGAAATACAGGAGTGGAGGTTGAAAGAGTGGAAAGGCTAGTATTGATAAGACATGGGAAAGTGTAAGAAAAGTATGTGGAGATGGGAAGTTGTAGGTAATGTAGAATGTCCACTATGGATGGAATATTTCAGAAAGGGAAAATGTAAGTTTGGTTTTCATTTTAAGTTTATCCTAGAGAATAGGCTACTTGACCATGTTTAATAGGGGAGTCCCTATATAATGGAAGTGTGCGGGGAGAGAGGAGTGGGAAAAACTGGGGTGCAAGGTCTAACTAGTTTTTTTTTTTTGGTCTTCCTCTTAGTTGGGGGGATAGGTCTAGTGAATTTTTGGGACAATGTGGGCTAAAAGTAGATCTTAACGGAGGATGGACTGACCTCGGTATCGGCATGACCCATCTGTAGCATAGTTTGGGTGTCGATGCATGTATAATGTGTACTAGAGATTGGGTTGGAGGTGGTTTTTAGGATAATAGAAAAATTTGGGTGTAAGGTGAAGATGTGTAGAAAGGATCCTATAAGTGGATCAAGTGGTGATGGAATTTAATGGTCTTGAGCACTTAAGATAAATCATTAAAGTGTCTGTGGGGTGCTTTTTGAGTCAAGATAGATGTTGGAGCATCCCAAAGCATGTACTTTCACATAATTCCAAGAAGTCGTCAAAATGGGAGAATGGCAACAGAAGTGGAGGGGGATAAATTTTGATTTGTAGTAATCCCTTTAGAAAGAATGTTTGAGTATGGAATGGTTTACCCTTCAAACTCCTAATGGCTAGAAGAGATGATAACAAATCGACAGGGTCTTTTAAAAGCCAGTGGGGCATTGTATCCAACATGTGAAGATTGCCACTAGTGGAATCCTCTGTTGGAAAAGGAGGAGGTAAGTTTTATTGTATAGCTCTTCCTTTGGTAATAAAGAAGCAATGATGGGCTCTTTCTATAGATAGGAGAAGGTTAATGTGGGTTTACTTGACAAGTGGTGAGATGACTGGGATAGAAGCATTTAAAGATAAGTATGCTCCTTCCACAGTGAAAGAGAAGGTATAGTAGACTCCACGTGGGTATATAAGTACATGAATAGGTTTCTCCGGGGTGGAGGACTTGTGTAAGAATTTATTCATCAGATGGGTGGAAGGAAACTGAGAAGAAGGAATGGTCTGATATAAAAAATGGCAGGACCGCTCGAACATTTGGACATAGTAGAGGTTCCCGCCTTGGTTGGAGATGGAGGTGATTCAGGAAATGTTGATTTTTTTTATTCGCTAGTGAATTGTTGTTATCCAAGATATATATCCATGGTCCTAAACACTTCTTGGACAATTTTTTGAAAGTTATAAACAATTGAATGATATACAATAATTGTTCACCTTGTACCATGCAAGCACTAATGACGAAGGGTCCAAAAGCAATATTTTCTTTAAGGTGTGTAAGAAGTGCTTGCTCCTAGTTTATAAGTTTTCCAAATAGAGATTCAGGTTCTCTAATGGGGTATATTTTTGTTTTCCCACTTGACAATGGAAAGTTTAGATAGGAAATATATTAGAAGAAGGTTTGCTTGTTGTATGGATGAGAAGGGCCAACTTTTTAAAACCACTATGCATTGGAATATCCTTTTTTCTTTAGAATATCATGTTTTGGTTGGGAAGAATAAGAGGGATCATTTGATTAAACAAAGCCCATTTTGTTACACAATGTTAACTTCGTTCTCTTTCGATAGCAATGGCATTTCAAGTTTCCCAGGCCATGTTGAATGCCTCATTGAATTTGGAAGGTTTAAGCTTGGAGAGGTTGGGATAGAATGTATGACACAAACAATAGTAACAACTCTAATTACTTTAGTTTGAGGAAATTGGAAACGTGAGTGATAAATAAGGTTCTGCCAACCGCTTGACAAAATCTCCATAGATCATCCTCTTTGGTGTAATGATACAAGTCAGTCATGGTAACCGACTTACAATGATAAATGGAAAAATTATGAAGAATTCTTGGCTGATTGATTGAATGAAATCTAGAGTGCCTAGGTAAAGCACTATAATAATACCAGTCTGGGAAGGTCCTGTCAAGGACATTAGGAATTTCACGAGAAGCGGTATTCATCATTGGAAATCGATAAAACAAATGTTTAAAAGATCATAATTTTTTCTAGGTCTCCTTGCATTAAATCAGTTAAAAATTTTCATTTCCCCCATGTGCAAGTTAATGGATGATTGGAACAGAAAATTAAATAGCTCGTTAAAATATTTTTGTAAGTCAGTGTAGTGGCAAGAGCTTGGAAAAACATTTTTCATAGGCCTATTAAATATGTTTTTTTATAGATTTTGAAAAGGTGATCAAGAGGAATGTAAATTGATGTTCATTAGAAGCTCAAGTTGAGCCAATAGATATGGGTGGAAAGTCGTCCATCATTGAGCATGTTTTGAGTGAAATACGTAGGGTGAAATTTGGATTCTCGAGGTAAGACAACATATATACCATAGACCCAAAAGAAAATGGTGCTTGTTGTTGTACAATGGTTGGAAGGTATGAATACTAGTGTAATAAGCCAATAAGGAAAAAAGGAATGTGTGTTACCAATCTTTACAGTATCGTCGACTACTTAATAAGAGTTTTGTTAATAATTTTTGTTATGATTCCATCTGAAATTTTTTTTGAGCGGTAATAATGAGATTAAAATATAATTTGAATGCCAAATGTGTCACAAAGTTAAGTTTTCATAGGGTTTTGTTTTTTGAATTTTTTATGTTATTAATGATGAGGGGGGGGGCAGATGAGGAACACCCAAAGTGATACAGATGTGATGGTGACTGAATTCACAATTTTTCTATCTTTGGTATTAAATGAGGTACCGAAATCAATCATTTAGGTGTGATTTTTTGGTTGTTGGTGATGATTCCATGATAATGTTGAGAATAATGAGGGTTAATCTCCAATGAGATCCAAAACCCAGGGAGAAAGGCCAAAGGCCTCTGATAAACCTGTAAGGCTTGATAGGGTTGTGGTGAAGATTAGCATGTTGCTGTGCAATTTCACACAAATGTCTGACATAGTCCACAATTAGTCTTGGCTAGGGTTGACAGTGTAGATAAGGGGAGGGCATGCGCTAGTGACAACAAGGCCAACGGGGAAATGACCACCATAAATCTGATCATGAACTTCTTTAATGGTGTATGGGATTTCAAAACTTGGAAGGCATCGTAGGAGGATACTATCAAATCCACATTTGTAGAGAAGATCCCCCATGATGACATATCGAAAGACACTTTTTAGGAAGACTCGTTGTCCATTATGAGTGAGTTATAGAGGAAGAATTGAGAGATAAAGGTAATCAAAAAACTGCTTATACCAAATGTCATGCGGATTGGTATTAATTCTTCCTACAAAGTTAACATCTTGAAATAAATAAGAGGGTGATTAAAACCTTTGTATTGTGAAAAATATTTTTGAGTCTAAAGGTGAAGCACGTATTTGAGAAGAAATGTAGGGACATGGTATCCAAAAAATTGTTAGTGGAGCACAAAGTGGTTTGAAGTTTATAATGATCAAAGGCAGTCAAAAGTATGTCGACATGATGTTTATACTTTTGAAGTATCTCGTTACAAAAATGGTATAAACCATTTACATGGTTCACGAATAGTTTGGAAAGTTTCTAAAGATATTAATGGATTTATCATCTAAGGATATGGCAGTTTGAAGACCGAACACAAGTTATCCATATTCAGAAATGTTAATAGTGCAGTAGAAATCTAGTTTGAAAGATAAATGAATAAGCTCGCCATCAAGAGAAATAAAGATGACCCCTGCACCACCCACATGTTGACATTTAGAACCGTAAAAAAAATAAGTTCATCTGAAAAACAATGTCATTAAAGGAGAGGGTAGTAATGGATTCATCAGGTAAATCAAAGTTAGAAGATTGATTTCTGGGAAGAGGTGCGTCTGTAAGTTAGTTGGAAATGGTTTGTCCTTCAAAAAACACTTTATGGATGAATTCAAGATCTAGGTCTGCAAGAAGTATGAGACAACGTGCGGCACATTGGTGTTGGTAAGCTTTGGCATAATTTGTAATACAAGGGGTCAATATTGGTGGACAACAAATTTTTTTTTGTTGAGTAGGTGGTAATAGCAAAGCATGGTGGCTACAAATACTAAGGCTAGGAAGAATGTTTAGACATGAGTTTACCTAGTTTCATAGTCTAAAAGTGTATGGCTTATATAATAAATTACTTGCTCCTTGTGTTTCACATTGTGATGAGTGATCATGGCACCCAAGGAATGGTAAATGGTAGAAATGTACAGGTAAAAAGGGTTTGTTATCTTGAGGTGTAAAGAGTACAGGTGGTTTGAGGAGGTATTATTGTAAGGTGTTGAAGGATTTGTGGAATTCATCATCTCCCATTTTTAAGGAGACATCCTTTTTGAGAATATGATGAAATGGATGACAACGATCAGAAAGATGAGAAATAAAGTGAAGAGTAGAAATGAAACTTTCCCTTTCAAACTACAAAGTTGCCAAAGGTTAGTAGGTGGTGGAATCTCGAGAATAACCTTGTTTTTAGTGGGATCAACTTCAATACCAAGAGAAGAAACAATGAACCCAAGGAGCTTTCCTGAGAGAACAACAAAGCCACACTTCTTAGGTTGAAGGAAAACACAATATTTGATGAGACAATCGAAGAATACGTTGAGTACTAAAAGGTGTTCGGCTCAAAATTTGGATTTGGAAATAAGATCGTTGACATAATCTTCTAATATGTTATGCATGATGTCATGGAAAGATATAATTCATAGCCCGCTGATATGTGGCACCAATGTTATTTAAGGCAAATGGGCATGACACGATAGTAAAAGGTCCTCCCTAGGAGTAATGAAGGAGGTTTTGTGTTGATCTATCGTGGTGAGTAATATTTGGTTATAACCTGAGAAACCATCCCATGATTGATAGCATCTCATGGCTAGCAGTGAGATAAACTAGTTGGTCAATACTAGGTAGAGGAAATTTATCTTTGGGACAGGCTATGTTTAAGGTCACGGAAATCCATACAAATGTAGTGTCCCCCTATTTCTTTGGTGACATGAAAAATGTCTAGAGTTCCAATGGGGATAATCAATGGATAGAATGAAGGAAATAAGAAAGGAGGAACTGGAGTTTCTTCTTTAATAAGAAGGGAAATGTGAGGGATGCATTATTTGCATCTTCATTTTCATAGGTTTTGCATCCAGAATGGTTAGGATATTGTGGACCAAAATATTTGGTTCAATACCGAGCATATCATCGTAATACCAAGCTAAATCATTTTTATGATCTCAAAGGAAAGTGGTGAATGATTCTTTTTCAATAGCATAATAGATATTGACCTATCTTTATAATGTGTGGGTCATCCTGAGTATGAATATTAATATCAATAGTGGATTCATTCAACATTGGTTTACGTCTTAGAAGGAAATGATCGATGAATATTCTACACTAAGGTAGGTGAGAATAGATTCATCATCCATGACATTAAACTAACATTGATAGAAGGTGTGTCACCATTGATCATGTCAAGATATAGGAAGGGAAGAGAAGAGGAAGCCTTATCATCATTTTGATAAGTCAGAGGTCCCAAGGAAATGGTGTTCATGAAAAACAAAACTTAGGAGGAATGGATCATGGATCCATAAAATCCGTAGGTGAAGGTGATGAGGTAGGTGAATGGGGTGGAGAAGTTTTATCGTCCTTAAAGAGTTCGACTCAGGCCTTCTTGGAAGGTGGTTTGGAAAATTTGATACCACTATGGTCTTTATGCTTATGGCTAATGAAAGGAATGAAAGTGTGGCATTATTGTTCATAGAAGCCAAAGCTAAAGCCCTTCCAAGAGCAGTGATGAAGGAAGGTGAGGAAAAAGTGGTGGTTGGTGAGATATTGGAGATCGGATGACAATGGTCATGTTTGGGAAGGTGGCTCAAGTGAGTAGGTAAAAAATATAAAGTACCCCATATGTTAGGTATGTGTGAAGGTGGGGAAGACCATAGGGGAAAACTTCACCTACTCAGAGATTATAGTGTGGGTGTTGATGAAGGTTACCATACTCTTGAGGAGTAAGGAATATATCAATGTTATAAAATACATTACTCCCCCCAGAGTGAGGCACTGAAAAAACATTCTAAAGGATTGGTAGTTTGTATGTGGGTAGCTGGAACGGATGAATCACTTGACAGTTGGGTAAAAAAATGGAGAATTTGATGGGTTAGCTGATGGTCCAGCTACAGAAGTTGCGGCAGCAGTGGGAATAGAGGATTTGGTTTAGGATGATGTTGTAATAGAAGTGGGGTGGATGAGGCTATGGCTGAAGAAGAAGCGATAGTGGTGGTAGATGCCTTAACTGATATAATAACATCATTACATTAATAAAGTATGTTATAGGTTTTAAACGGTGACGGATTTTCCTAAATGGTGTAGTTGTGCCCTTCATGTTAAAATTTTAAAAAACAATGTAAGGTAGAAGGGACACAACCCATGGTGTGGATCCAGGGCCGGCCAAATAGCAATGTTGTATTGGAATTCCCCCTCTAAGACATAAAATAATTTAGGAATAGTACACAAGGGCCTACAAAAATGTGGAGAATGATAGTACCGAGGGTGGGAGTCATAGCGTCGTTAAATGAACATAACATAACTTGGTTATTATGCATGTAATTGGTTAGGGATGTGCATTTGTTTATATATGCATGGGAGGAAATGATGTTGATACTGGCACCTCGATCAATCAATAATGCGTCGAATGCATGTATTATCAATGCAAAAGGAAATGAATAAGGTAGGGTCAGGATCATCAGTTTGGAGAGGTATAATATCTTCGTAAGAAAAAACTAACAACATAGACTTGATGGATGGTAATCAGAGTAGAAGATGGGGGAGAAGTGGTGAGATTGGCCACATGATAAGGAGCGATAATGGCAACGATAGGTTTGGGGTCATTAAGTAGAACCTCAATAGATTGTAGGACCTTTGATGAGGGCATGAGGATGAGACTCGGAGGTTTTGACGAGGTCATATAAAGACATTTTGAGAGGAGGCTGGTGCAGTTGTTTAATCATGGTATGATGTGCAACTGTGTTATAAATGGAATATGTTAGCCCACATATGGTGATTTTGGGTGTAGGTGCAGATAGAATGTTGGGTAAAAGTGTAGTGGATGGTTTATGTGTCTTCTCTTTTCCTTTTTCCTTTTTATACACATAGTGGAAAATTCAACTATGTTAATCTAAGGAAGAGAGGGAGATGAATCGTGAAAGGTATAATGGAAAGAAGGAAAAAAAACCTAGTGTGGGATAAGAACCTTGTGAAATAAGTATGGTGCACTGGTGTTTTAGAGGAGGTTTGGAAAGCTATCTAATCTAGACCATATTGATCTCAAAGGTCAGAGGAGGAAAAGAGGGCTTCATAGGTGGAGATGAAGGCCATAGAAAAGCAATGAGGTGAGTTTATGTGGTGATAGGTGAGGGCCGAATGGGTGTTTCCTTAAAAATGTCATCTTTTTCCAAGAGATCTTGGGGAGAATATAATTGAAGAAGAATATTCGTAAGGTCCTTAAAATTTTCAACATCATGTCTTGGCACATGATGATAGGCACAAATATTTTTATTGTCAAACCCTTCCCATTTAGGTTTGAGTGGGTCATAAGGCTTGAGAGATGAAAATGTGAGATAGAGGTTTATAAAAGGTTATCAAGGATGGTGGCATAAGACCTTGCTAAGTGATCACAATGAAAAGTGAGAGTGGGTTTGGATGGAGGTTTGGGTGACTTTGGTGGAAGGGGTATTGCTAGAGGCAGAGTTTATTTAGTTGTAGGTTTTAGTGAATTTTTTGAAAGAGAGGTTTCTGAAGGTTGATTTGGAGGTTGAGTAGGTTTCACTAAACTTTTGGTAAGCATTTTGGTTATGGAATTTGGCTACACCTTCTTGGGTAAAGGTGTTGAGGGAGTGCATGAGGTAGAAGGGAATGTTTAAGATGGAAGGGCATGGGTCAACCATGGTAAAAGTAGAGGTGTGGTGAAGGTAGTGATAGGAGGAAATACAGGAAGTGGAGGTTGAAAAGAGGGTAAAGGCATAGGTATTGATGAAGACATGGGAAGTGTAGAAAGTATGGGAGATGGGAAAGGTGTAGGTAATGTAGAATGTCACTATGGGATGGAAGATTTCAGAAAGGATGTAAGTTGTTTCATTTTAAGTTTACCTAGAGAAGTAGGCTACTTGACCAGGGTTAATAGGTGAGTACCTAATATAGATGGAAGTGGTGAAGGTGAGAGAGGAGTGGGAAAAATTGGGGTGCAAGGTCTAACTAGTTTGGTCTTCCTCTTAGGTGGGGGGATAGGTCTAGTGATATTTTGGGACAATGTGGCTAAATAGATCTTAACGGGAGGATGGACTAGACTCGGTATCGGCATGACCCATAATGTAGCAGTAGGTTTGGGTGTCGATGCATGTATATGTGTAGCTAGAGATTTGGGTGGAGGTGGTTTTTAGGATAATAGAAAATATTTGGGTGTAGGTGAAGATGGTGTAGAAGAGGATCCTATAAGTGGATCAAGTGTGATGGATTTAATGGTCTTGAGCACTTTAAGATAAATCATTAAAGTGTCTGTGGGGTGATTTTTGAGTCAAGATAGGATGTTGGAGGCATCCCCAAAGCATGTAATTTTCAACATAATCCAAGAGTCGTCAAAATGTGAGAATGGCACAGAAGTGGAGGGGATGATGTTGATTTGATAGTAATCCCTTTAAAGAATGTTTGTGAGATAGGGAAATGGTTGACTTCAAACTCTATGGCTAGAAGAGATGATAACAAATCGACAGGGTCTTTAAAAGCCAGTGGGGAATTGTATCCAACAGGAAGATATGCCACTAGTGGATCCTCTGTTGGAAAAGGAGGAGGTAAGTTTTATTGTATAGGCTCTTCCTTTGGTAAATAAGAGAGCATGATGGGCTCTTCTATAGATAGGAGAATGGGTAATGTGGGTTACTTGACAAGTGGTGAGATGACTGGGATAGATGCATTTAAAGATAATGTAGGCTCCTTCACGAGTAAAGAAGAAGGTATAGTAGACTCCTACGTGGGTATAGAAGTACATGAAATAGGTTTCTCCGTGGGTGGAGGATCTTGTGTAAGAATTTATTCAATAGATGGGATGGAAGGAAACTGAGAAGAAGGAGATGGTATGATATAAAAAATGGCATGGACCTCTCGAACATTGGTATCATTAGTAGAGGTTTCACCGGCTTGGTTGGATGATGGAGTGTGATTCAGGAAATGTGGATGTTTTTATTAGCTAGTGAATTGGTGTTATCCAAGATGATATATCCATTGTCTAACAATTCTTGGACACTATTTTTGAAAGTTATACAATTGATGATAATTACAATAATTGTTCACCTTGTACCATGCAAGCACTAGATGAGAAGGGTCAAAAGCAATATGTTCTTTAATGTGTGGAAGAGTGATTGCTCCATATTTTATAAGTTTTTCCAAAATAGAGGAATTAGGTTCTCTAATGGGAGTATATTTTTGTTTTTCCCACTTGAAATGGAAAGTTTATATAGGAAATATATTAGAAGAAGGTTTTGATTGGTTGTATGGATGAGAAGGGCCAACTTTTAAAACCACTGCATTGGAATATCCTTTTTCTTTAGAATAATCATTTTTTGGTTGGGAAGAATAAGAGGTATCATTTGATTTAAACAAAGCACATTTGTTACACAATTGTAACTTCTTCTCTTCGATAGCATGGATTTCAAGTTTCCAGGCCATGTTGAATGCCTCATTGAATTTTGGAAGGTTTAAGCTTGGAGAGTTGGATAGATATGTATGACACAAACACTAGTAGACAACTCTATTAATTTAGTTTGAGGAAATTGGAAAGTGAGTTGATAAATAAGGTTCTGCCAACGCTTGACAAAATCTACAATAGAATCATCCTCATATTGGTGTAATGAATACAAGTCAGTCATGGTAACCTACTTAACAATGATAATGGAAAAATTATGAAGAAATTCTTGGGCTAATTGATTGAATGAAAAGATAGAGTGCCTAGGTAAAGCACTATACCAGTCTAGGGAAGGTCCTGTCAAGGACATTAGGAAATTTCAGAGAAGCAAGGATTCATCATTGGAAATCAGATAAAACAAATGTTTAAAAGATCATAAATTTTTTTCTAGGTCTTCCTTGCTATTAAATCAGTTAAAAATTTTCATTTCCCAATGTGCAAGGTATGGATGAATTGGAACAGAAAATTAAATAGGCTCGTTAAAAATATTTTTGTAAGTCAGTGTATTGCAAGAGCTGGAAACAAATGCTTGTAGGGTCTACATATTTTCCATCATTATATTGATCAAATAATTGGTCGGATTAGATATAGGTGGACCTCCAGTGGTATAAAAAGGTGGATATGATGAGTAGGACATAAAAGGGAAACTTGTATATGGAGGTGTTAAGTAAGAAAATTGAGAAGGGAGGATATAAGTTGCGGTAGATGATGACAACATATACCTTGAATGGGAATTGTAGGTGACTAGTGGTGGCTAAGACAAGGTATAGGTGGGAGGAATATGTGTAGAAACCCTTGTGAAAATTGGTTCCAAAGTAGCAGGTATAGACATGACCAAACTCTGGAAAGGGGTCGACGCAACTAGAGGTTGTGAGGTAATAGGAACTGATGAGATGGAAATCCATACACTAGGGCCCATAAATGATGGTGAGGTAGATATTGAAGATGTGATAGGTGTTATAGGTGAGGCAGATATAGAAGATATGGGAGTGATATGAGAAACGATAGGTGGTAAGTTAGAAGTAGGTACCGTTATACTAGAGGCGGTCGATACAAAAGTAGGGAACAATGTAGGAGGGATGGATACAAGCATACCATGGATAAGTTATCCTGATGAGTCAAGGGTAGATGAATGAGCTAGATAATCTTGCAAGGCGAAAGGATTTTCATTAAGAATTTTTCCAAACTCCTCGTCACCTACATGTATATAAATAGGTGTGGTGGGGTCCATGGGTGAAGAAATAGATGGTGGTGAAGGACTAGGTGGTAATGGTTGGTGACTAGCATAAAAAAATAGAGCGTTGGTCTATTTGTGAGTCAAAAAAATGTGAATTGTGATAAAACAAGTAATCTAATTTTTTTAGATGGTCTAGAAACACATAAAAATATAACAGAAGTAATCTAGAAAGCATAATTTGATGGTTATTTTGACAAAAAATCAAAACAAAAACACCGACACTAGTTGGCTAACCGATGTTGGTGTAGATCAGTAATTGATGTTAGTCATTGGACCGATGCCAAATACTGTGAAGAAAAGGTAGATTTGAAAATCTAGAGATAAATGATGAAAATATAGTGAATTTGGACTCTGCGTTTCACCAAATAATTGTGTGATAAAATAGATAAAGTAAAATTTCAAGGAGAAATACCTATGATATGTTTGTTGAAGGTTGAATGCATTTGTTACTAACTTTATCCAAGCTAATCATAGAGAACTCCTTTTTTTTTTTCTAGGAAGGACTACCTATAGATACAAAGCAAGACCACCAAATGATATTAAATAGCAAATGATAGTGGATTGCCTAGCGATTGCTAGTTCTAGGAAGTGTGATAATTCCTAGATGGTTGTCAATCCACTATTTTTTATCAAATAAATGAAAGTAAATATGAGAAATAGATTTCTTATTGATAACACTTTGATTTAGGGTTTTCAAAAAGTTATCAAAAAACTAGATTAAGAAAAGTATTGAAATCTAAACTAATCTAGCATCAGGCAAGCTATGTTTCTAGTTGGGACAAGTCACAAGGGTGTTAGGTAAGGTCTAGGTGGAGTTTAGGTGATGTTAGAGGCTGTTTGGTGAATTTTAACAGAAAACATAGTGACCAATATGGATCTGGTGACCGATTCTTGTAGAGAGGGGAGACTAATGACGGTTAAGGTGAATGACGTTGGTAGGGGCAATTTGATAGTAACTTATTAAAAATATATTTTGGGGTTCTCTGTGATTGCATAGAGAGTGAGGGTAGTTTGGTTTGGGTCATAATATGGTTGAGAAGACTCAAGGATACTAAGAAGGAAGTTTGGAATGATGAAAAGTGGGTTGGTGGGAAGAAGGTGATATAATGGCAATAGAGGAAATAAACTATTGAAAGTAGAAAAAGATCTACAAAAAGCATAAGCCAGACGATTAGAATCACAATGCTTACTTGATGTCTTGCAGATATTGGAATTTTTAATGGTTGATGGTTGATTAGAGAAGTAATACTCGATTCCAATGTCATGGAAATATGACCTATGTTCTCTCGTGAGTATTCCAATGCTCTGGAAGGGAAAATAACTACTTGTCTTGCATTGTGGTTTTGTGTGTTTGTCATCTGGATGTAGGAGGGCTTGAATATTTACGCTTGAATGCAATCAGGCTCCAACAACTGAATGATCAACTCATGTAAAGAGTTGTGAAATTGTGTATAAAGTAATTGGTGGCAGTTAGGTGATCAACATTGGTTAAGGCAGGAAAGTCTAAATTTACCAAAAATAGTAAGATATTTACTATTTTTGGCATGATTTTGATTAAGTACTTTTAGGGAAGTGGAGTTCACGTGAGAGAATGCCAGAAGGTCATAGATGAAGTCCAATTAGGTTTAGGAATAAGTCTTAGTTTTTTAGGTTAAGTGGTGACTCAACAATGGTAGTGATGACTTAGTGCTGAGAGTGATGACTCGATCATTGTGAGTTAAATGCCCCTGGTATGGGTCCAGGGTGAGGTGTAATGATGAGGTGGAGATGTGAGGCTGAAATTAAATTAATTAACAATGTGAGGATGAATATTAGTATAGGATGAAGGGGTCAGTTTAATTAAATATATTACATTAATTGATTAAAGGGGACCAAGGGGAGTGTGACCCAAATTTGGTTTCTACATTTTCCCATTTTTATCACGTAGCTTGTATTGGTAAGCGATGTTGAAAAAAATAGGGAGTCTATGTGCCAGCTATAAGCAGAAGTTAGGTTGCCCCAAGTAGGGCTAAGGGTGATCCTCCTTAAACTACGAACCAATGAGGTTGAAAAAGTAGTTGAGGAGTGGTTTAATAAATAGGTGATCGATGAAAGTGACAGTCAATAGGTAAGGGTATGGTCATTAAGGGTAATGGGTAATGGTCATATTGGGTAATGGGTAATGGAAATCGAATGCTCACACATGTATAGATTGTGATATGGTAATAGGTAGAAGAGATTACAAACTCTACGTTGTCAAAGGGCGATAGGTTTATCCAAATGAGGTTGAAGTGATTCAAGTATCTAAGGCATATGATATGGTCATGAAGCACAACGTAGTTTGGTGTAGGAATGGGTAATAGGTTATGTTCCTTAATACCAAAGGTATGGTTAGGATAAACCTCACATCATTAGGCAAGGTAAGGTCATTAGGCTAAACAAAACAGGTAACAACATTGCAAGGTATAGTGAGTACAAAAATTCAAATGTCATAAAAGGTGATTCAGGTTAGGGTGTATAGGTCAGGGCATATGTAAGGCGGAGGTATAGGTCAATAACATGTCTCTAAACATAGTTAAGGAAACGTACATGTAATTTGGGCTTGCGGGTAGGGTGTAATAGGTGTTGGTAAGGTCAAAAGTTGTTAGATCAATAATGGTTTTAGGTAAAATTGGCATAAGGTGGGTCAATTGGTTATGGAAGGTGATTGATACCAGTTATAGTGTAATTGACATTAGTTGGCTAGGGCTTGACATAACCGACATCAGTCATGTCAATTTGAGGTTAAAAAAGGAAATTTCAACTTTTTATGGAGTTATTTGGACCTTTCCACTTTTTAAAAATGAAAGAGGAGAAGTTGAGGAGTGGAAAATGACAGTACAAGGTGTCAAGCTGAGTTGGTGAGCCACATAGTAGGTGATTGGCATTCGATTGGTGGGTCCACGAGATCAAGATGATTGATTTGATTGGTTTTGAGGTGAGGAGTTGATTTTTGCATGGCGAAGGTGGGGGATGGATTGGGTGGACCACCAACATAGTGGCCCGATGTGCCACCGCAGAGAAGGCACCAAGTATAGGTAGAAGACAATCAAAATTCTTCATTTAGTTGAAAATAGTGTGCAGAAATCAGTTTTGTTTAAAATTTGGGTGTAATTTTAATTTGTGAATTATGAGTAAAATAAATGAAGGAAATGAGGGGTGGGAAGGTCAAAAGTAGGTAAAATATGGTTGGGAATGAATCTAGGAGAGGTTTGGGTGGGTTAGAGTAATTTTTAGATTAGTTTTTGTGAATTTTGGTTATAATGGGGACGGGGGTTTCTGTTTTTGTCTGAAATAGAGACCGATGATGGTCAAAGGTTGGCCTACGTCGGTCGGCTTTGGAGATTATCGGTCAAGTTTTTGGTGACTGACACCGGTCAAGAGGATTGATGATGGTCAAGGTGACCAATGTTGGTCACGATTTAGAATAAATAGGTGAAACAAGGGCTGGGTAGGAAAGTAAAAAAGGTAAGGAAGGGGTAGGTGATGATTTATGTAGAGGGAAGAGGGTAATTTTGGCTATGTAGGATAGATAAGTAGGTGAAATGAACTAAGATAGTCGGTAATCATGAGAAGGGACAATAGGTTTGTAGGTGAATTAGGTAAAGGGGGTAGGAATTATTGATGTGGTTGGGTATTGTGTGGTGGATTTTTGGTGATTTGATTTGGTCAAGTATTGAAAAGGTCATGGTGGATGATGTAGGTGAGAGATTAGCTAAGGATGAGGGACAAAGTAATACCCCTACTAGTACATATGTAGCCTAGCATTACTGTGGATGAGTGGGAGTACATGATTGACGTTGGACTTAGTGTAATCTGATGCTATATGTGTATGGCCCGACATCATAGCTTGATGGGTTCTCTCATCGATATATGGGACTCCGTGACTAATACCTTTCACTTACCAACGAGCAAGATGACCGTCACCTTAGAGAATGTTTATAGGATTCTAAAGCTTCATATTATTGGGGAGCCATTATATTCCATTTTGTTTGGGGCATCGGTGGAGACGATAGTGGCAGTATTCAGTGAGGTGATGGGTGAGCTAAGGTATCACAACACGAGTCTCACTTATGGAGATATGTATGTAGACTATCTGCATGAGAAGGATATCGATGCTGATGATGATGGTGGTTGGATGTTTTTATCTACCAAATTCTGAGGTTGGGAGATTCCCATGAGCACTAATGGGGGTGCTACATGATATGATAGAGGATCAGATACATTTTTCTTGGGCACTGAATTTCCTAGTTCAGTTGTATAGGGAGATATGGACTTATGGGAGATTAAGCAGCTTTGGTATGTATTGTACCTAATTATTACACTACTGGGCATATGAGAACATTGTTTATGTGTTCCTAGTTAATTTACCATGACAAGATTGTTTTGGGGGTGGCTTGTTCATAGTTGGTTTAGATGATAGGTACCATTCAGTGGACAACAGAGGGTGGCAAGGGACACATATGATGTTTCATAACACAAGTACTAATTGGAGGGCCTTTCAGTAGTTGATATCGTGTGGAGGCCATATGTTGAATATCCATCATAAAGGGGTGTGGATAAGGAGTTAGAGGAGCTTAAGCTACTGAGATGGATACAAGGGAGGCATATCGAGGAGCAAGATATGATACTTGTGGATAGGGTTATACGTAGAGAGACCAATGTCTCCACCATGTCTGAGTTTTCCTACAAGGTAAGAGGAGTAAGTACAAGATAAACAGATTGATGATGCAAGATTCACTAATGGATATAGGAAGCAGTAGGTGGCATGGCTATGGGTGACATCACTGAGGCCATGGTAATGTGATTTAGCTACTGTCATAGTGCAGAGGGATACATTATAGGTTCAATTTGTTTTCCCTACAGACACATATTATAGGGTTGTAGGGACAACTAATAGAGTTAGAGGAATAGGTAGCCACTTTTTAGGCTTAGGTTATAACCCTATAGGACCAAGAAGAATGGGGGTAGGATCCCACATAGGGTGAGTGGTTGGTTTACAGGGCCAGTTGACTAAGACAAAAGCATAGGTGGCAGCCTTACAGGCCCAGATTACAGCACATGTACTGCCATAGGCCCAGGGACAAGCTCCCATATTACAAGAAACTTCACTAGGACAAAGTCTTGTGGCATAGGCAGGAGGGTAGGCATCAGGATAGGGGCCGAGGCCATTATTAGGAGAGAAGAGTTCATAGGTTATAGTGAGATCCATGACACCACCCTAGATTTTGTCTATGGAGAAGTTTAGGGATGCACTGAATGAGGCTCACTACTATAAGGATCATTTGATGACTATTGGTATTTATTTCCCCTCATATGCCAAGTATAGATCCCAGCAGGCAGCCAGTGAGCGGATGAGATCCAAGACTCACAATTCTGCTAGCACAGGGGGTCATCGATCCCAGAGACATGACCATGGTGAGGTTATGAGAACTTAGATACTGGGCCTAACAGAGGGATAGTAAAAGGAGAAATATGAGACTAGATATGAGGTAATTAGATGGGGGTGAGTGGTTACTATATGGATAGTGTACCATTATTTTGATTATATATATATACTGGCTTGCATGCCAAAGACATGAGATTGTACATGATATTTTTTGAGATGATGATATTTGTTATATATTTTTGTATATATGAATTGATACACAAAATATCCCATTTATATAGTTGATGATTATGACCGGATGGATGATGTACTTATTTTTAATTTCAATTGTTATTGTGTATTATGGAAACTAGTTGAATTAGGCATGATTGCGTCGAGGTCATGTAGGCATGATTAAGTTTTAGGTCATTTAGGCATGGTTGAGTCATGTATTAGTCGAGGTCATGTAGGCATGATGGATTCAAGTATAGGTATGGTGGAGTCTAGGTTATTTAAGCATGGTTGAGTTTAGGTGAGTTAGGAAGTCAAGGTAATGTAGGCATAATGGACTCAGGTATAGGAAGTTGAGGTCAATTTTTTGTGTTTGATTTAATTTCCAAGTTATTGGTAGTATGGAAAATAAATGATGATGTATATGTTTTTTGGGGTGTGAATTTCCAAATATTTTATATAATGGAAATGTGAAATGATTGATGTATGATATGGTGAAGTTATAAAATGGTAGATATGTATGTTTTTATGATTTGTTTAATTTCCAAGATTTGTGTAAAATGGAAACTAACTAGGGTAGAATGTGAATATAAAAAAGGGGGAAATTGGTTATCAGAAAGAGTGGTCAAGATAACCTCCAAGGGCCCCATGCCCTTGGAGTGTTGCCTATATAGCCCTGGTAAAAAGGGGCCTCAGGCCGATCTAGTTCTCCCATAAGCTAGGGAAGAATATGATGAGGTAGAGGAATGGATCAGTAGGTTTTAGGCATGGATGATTCTAGGTTATTTCAGGAATGGTTGAGTTTAGGTCATTTAGGCATGGTTGAGTTTTAGGTGATTTAGGAATTCCTAAAATGTAGGTGTCAAAGGTCTAGTCCTGTATAAGAGAATCAAATAAGAAAGAAAAAAAGTGAATGGTAAGAGGAGACAAAAGTGGCATTCATAGGAACCATGACAATTCTATCATACCAAAGATGGCGTATGAAAACAAAACCCTAAAGGCATTGCATGATTTACTGTACAAAGGGTGAAGAAGGTCACATGATCATGAAATGTCACATTTACAGAATGTCCCTTGACTAGGAAGAAAATTAGAAAAGAAAGGTGGTGAGCTGAAAGAAGTTGTTTTTAGCGTAACCTGGCATGAGACAACATGTCTTTTTAGTAAGAGACCCAGGATCAAAATAGGCAAGTCCTAAAAAAAAATTCATCTTTTTCTTTTTTTGTTTCTTTTGATATACTGGTCGATGTGGGAAGTCTATGTGGAATGAGTAGAGTATCTCCTTGAGGTATTTGTGAATCTGATCGATGCGGGAAGCTTCTAAATATTTTTATTTTATTTTATTTTTATAGGAATAGTCCTCTTTTTGTGATAGATTATGTACAATATGGCTAATTTTGTATAGCTTTCCTTTGAGGGAGAAGTTTATTTATAGCAGCAAGATAGAAATATTACATGTTCTTTTTGAGGGAGTCATATTTTTACAAGAAGTGTGCTCAAGGAGTTTTGAATTTGAAAATATTGTATATTGCTTTTGAATTGTTTTTTGGAATTTTAGGTCATGTGAAAGACTATAAAGAAGTATAGGCTCCTTTAATGAAGACAAAAACATAGCACACAAAGGTTAGATATTAAAGAGATCTTTTAAATAATGAAAGAACATGGGATTTCATCCTGAAAAGGATGAAAAATATCCATGGGAATCATGCCATGAGTAGAGCCATGTTACTCATATTAAAGATAAGGTTGAAAAGTTGTGGGTAATCACATGAGTCTTGTTTAGTCGTTGATCCTTAAAATAGGTAAGTGGAAGGTGAATGGTGCTCAAGTGACAACTGTTCAATAGACATAAGATGATTTATGACTTGATTCAATAATATAATGGTTGAAGATGTAAGCCATTGAGGGGATTCAGTTTGGGTTTACCTTTAAGTGAAGACAAATGATAAGCACCTAATCCATAGGTATGAGTAACAATATAGGGTCCAAGCCAATTAGGAGTGAATTTTCCCCATTTACTTTTCTCTACTTTTGTTACATGTTGATTTTCCTTTAGGATGAGGTCACAGACCTAGAAGGTTTGTTCTTGGACACGTTTATCGTAGGCACGTTTGATACATTTTTGGTATATTTAGATGTGATTAAGATAATTTAGATGACGCTCGTCTAATAGCTCAAGATATGCTAAATGATCCTGGAAAAAATCATCATCATTAAGCATATCTTTGAGTGAGATACGATGATATGGAATTTGGACTTCGAGAGGCAAGATAGCCTTTGTACCATAGTCCAAAGATAAAGGCGTGCCAATAATTGAGGTATGAATACTAGTGTGATAAACCCATAAGGAAAGAGGAATGTGTGTGTGCCAATCCTTTCTAGTATCATCAACCACTTTAATAAGAATTTTTTTAAGTTTTTTTTGGTTGATTCTACTTGGCCATTTTTTTGGGGATAATAAGGTGAAGAAAAACTAAGTTGAATGTTGAAGGCATCACAAAGTTTCCATAGGGTTTTTTTTTTTGAATTATTTTCCATTATCAGTGATGAGGTGGTGAGAGACACCAAAGCAAAAATGATGTGATGGTTAATGAATTCAAAGAATTTTTTAGATTATGTAAAAAATGAGAGGTATAGCTTCCACCCACTTAGTGTAATATTTGGTAGCAGTAATAATCCATTGATGATATTGGGAAGAATGAGGATTGGTATCTCTGACAAGATCCAAACCCCATTGAGAGAAAGGCCAAAGGTCTCATGTGACCTATAAGGCATGACTATGGGTGTGATGAAGATTAGCATGTTACTGAAACTTCACAAAATGCTTGACATAGTCACAAAAATCATGGTTTAGGGTTGAAAAGTAATAGCCTAGGAAAATAATGCATTTAGCAACAACTAAACCACTAATGTGACCCCCAAAAGATCCGTCGTGAACTTCCTTGATGGTGTAGGGAATTTCAAAACTTGTAAGACATCGTATGAGGATAGCATTAAAACCAAATTTACAAAGAAGACCATCCATGATGACATAGAGAGAGACACTTTTGAGAAAGGCTCATTGTCCATTGCGAGTAAGATCAGGAGGTAGAATAGAAAGGGAAAGGTAGTCATCAAACTGCTTATACCAATGGTCATGTGGGTCAATTTTAATGTTTCCTACAAGGTTTACGTCTCGAATCAGATAAGAGAGTGATTGTAACCTTTGTATAGTGACAAATATTTTTGAGTCGGAGGGAAAACGGGGATTTGAGAAGCCAGATAGGCCATGGCATCTGTAAATTTATTAGTGAAAAGTGGGGTGGTTTGAAGTTCATAACGGTCAAAGGTATTCAAAAGTATGTCAACAGATGTTTATAATTTTCAAGTATTTTGTTATGACACTGGTATATACCATTAATTTGGTTCACAACTAGTTGAGAGTCACCAAAAATATTAATCGATTTAACGTCTAAGGCTACACCAACTTGAAGGCCTAACATGAGTGCTTCATATTCAAAAATATTATTAGTAAAATAAATATCTAGTTTGAAAGATAATGGCATAGGCTCACTATTAAGATGAATGAGGATAACTCTGACACCACCCCCATGCAGAAATTTAGAACCATCAAAGAATAAGGTCATCTGGTAAATGCTATCATGTAAAGAGAGGGTAGTGATGGATTGATTAGGGAAATTGAAGTTAGAGGATTGATTTTCGGAGAGAGGTGCATCTCTGAGTTGGTCTGCAATTGTGTTTCCATTGACATATTTTTTATGGGTGAATTTAAGATCTAGGTCTACAAGAAGCATGAGCCAACGTGTAGCGTGTTGATGTTGTTAGGGTTTAGCATACAAGTAATGTAAGGGGTCAGTATTGTGACAAGAAAGGGTTTTTAGTTGAGTAGGTAATGGCAAAGTTTAGTGCCGACAAAAACTAATGCTAAGAAGATTTTTTTAGTGTGAATATATCTAGCTTTGTAATCTAAAAGTGTACGGATTATATAATAAACCAATTGCTCCCTATGTTTATTGTCATGATGAGTAAGCATGACACCCAGGGAATGATCAGTATCAAAAATGTAAAGGTAAAATGGTTGGTCATCCTTAGGGGGAATGAGCAAAGGTTGTTGGAGGAGGTATTTTCTTAAGGAATCAAATTCTTGGTGGCATTCATCATCCCATTTTAAGGAGAAATTCATTTTCAAAAGATGATGAAATAGATGGAAATGGTTGGAAGGTTGAGAAATAAAGTGAAGAATTGATTGCAAATTTCCTTGTAAACTATGAAGTTGATGAAGGTTATTAGGTTGAAAGTTTTTGAGAATAACCTTTATTTTAGTGGGATCAACTTCTATGCCACGCAAAGAAATAATAAAATCAAGGATCTTTTTGGAGAGAACAACAAAGAAACACTTCTTAGGTTGAATCTGAACACAATACTTAGTGAGACATTCGAAAATGACCTTAAGGATTATAAGGTGTTCAACCCAATGTTTGGATTTGGCAAGAAGATCATCTTCCAATATGTGATGCATAATGTCATGAAAGATATAATTCATAGCCCACTGATATGTAGCACCGACATTTTTAAGTCCAAACAGCATGACATGATAGAATAATGTCCCCCAAGTATTGATGAAGGTGGTTTTGTTTTGATCTTCTAGGGCAAGTAATATTTGTTTATAACCCGAGAAACAATCCATGAGTGATAGAATCTCATGGCTGGTAGTGATATCAACTAGTTAGTCAATAATAGATAGAGGAAAGTCATCTTTGGGGAAAGATAAGTTCATGGAAATTCATGCAAATGTGGAGTCCCCTATCTCTTTTATAATAGCAAAAATGTTAGAGATCCATTAAGGATAATCAATGGGTACAATGAATTACATCGAAAGAAGGCATTAGATTTCTTCTTTGATAAGAAGGGAAATGTGAGGATGCTTTTTCTATAGCTTCTGTTTCACAGGTTTGGCCTCAGTAATAGTTACGATATTGTGGACAAAAATGTTGGGGTCAATACTAGGCATATCATCATAGGAACAAGCAAAAGCATTTCTATGATCCTTAAGAAAATAAGTGAAAGCTTCTTGTTCTACAACATCTAAATATTGGCCTATTTTTAGAGTGTGCAGGTCATCCTGAGTGTGAATGTTGGTTTTGATGATTGATTCATTCAACATGGTTTTCGTCTCAGAAGGTAATGACCGATGAATATAAGAATCCTCTGCACCATGGTAGGTGAGAATAGACTCATCATTCTGACATTGAACAATGTTAATAGAAGGCATATCATCATTAATCATTTTAGGATACAGGAAGGGAAGAGAAGAGGGAGCCCCACCATCTTTTTGATAAGTTATAGGTCCCAGGGAAATGGTGTTCATGAAAAAAATATTAGGAGGAATGGATTTTAGATCCATAGAATTTGTAGGTGAAGGTGGTGAAGTTGGTGAATCGGGTGGAGAATGTTTATCATCCTCAATGAGTTTGATTTGGGCCTTCTTTGGAGATGGATGGGAAAATATGATACTACTGTAGTCTTTATGCTTATAGGTGGTGCATGGGATGACAATATGGTGACCTTGTTCATAAAAATCAAATCCAAATCCATTATAAGCTTAGCGATGGAGAAAAGTGTGGGTGAAGTGGAAGTTGGTGAGAGATTAAAAGTTGGAGGAAAATGGTCAAGTTTGGGAAGGTGGCTCAGGTGAGTAGGTAGAAGCATCAAGTCCCCCATACGTTAAGTTAGTGTAAAGCTGGGGATGATCATAGGGGAAAACTTCACCTATGCAGTGGTCATAGCGGGGATGTTAGTGAAGTTTACCATACTCTTGAGGAGTAAGGAATGTGTCAATATTATAAAGTTGGTACTCCCCCAAAGTGAGGCATTGAAAAACACCTTCTAAGGGATCAATAGTTGATATGTGGGTAGTGGGAATTGATGAACTAATGGACAATTGGGAAGAAAAATCATTGGTTGGTTGAGAAGTAAATGGATCAGATGATGAGTCAGCTGCAGAAGTTGTGGAAGTAATGGGAATAAAGTAGTTAGGTGTGGAAGAGGTATCAACAAAATTGGTGGATGGGGCCATGGGTGAATGGGAAGTGGTAATGGTGGTAGATTCCTTAACTGGTATAAGGAAATCATTGGATTGATATAACATGTTACATGTCTTGAATGGTGAAGGGTCGGCTAGAATGGTATAGTTGTGTCCTTCATGTTCAAATTTTAAACAACAGTGTAAGGTTGAAGGAATATATCCCATGGCACAAATCCAAGGTCATCCAAGCAACTTGTTATACTGGAATTCCCACTTAAGACATAAAATAATTCTAGAATGGTATGGGGGACCTCACAAATGTGGAGAATTATGGTGCTAAGGGTGGAATTCATGGCATTGTTGAATGAACACAACATTAATTGGTTATTATGCATGCAATTGGAAGGGATACACATTTTTTTGTACACATTAGAAGAAATGATGTTCATACTAGCACTACCATAAATCATAACTTGTCATACGCATATATTATCAATGTAGACAAAAATAAATAGGGCAGTATCAGGATCATCTTATTGGAGAGGTAAAATTTAGTCATCATATAAAATGAGAGTGGATACTTGATGAGTGGTAGTGGGTGCAGAGGAAGGGGATGAAGTGGTGAGAGAGGTCACATGGTGAGGAGTGATAATGGATGCCACAAGAGTAGGGTCATTAGGTAAAACTTAAATAGATTACAGAACCTCAATGAGGGCCTATTGATGAGACTCAGAGGTTTAGAAAAGATCATACAAAGACATTTTGAGAGGAGATTAGTGCAATTGTTTAATTGTTATATGATGGGAAACCCTGTATGAAATAGGGTATGCGGGTCCATGGATGGTGATTTTTTCTGTAGGTACAAAAGGGATTTTGGGTAAAAGAGTGATGGATGGGATGATTGTTTTCTTCTTTCCTTTGTCCTTCTAGGATGGAGTAGTAATGTTAACAATATTAATATATGGTAAAGGAGAAAGTGATTCATGATAGGTGTATGATAGGATGGTAAAAAATACGGTGAGGGAATATACTAGTGTTTTGAAAATAATGTAGTGCATTGGAATTTTGGCAGAGGGTTGGCTATTTCTCTTATGCGGACCATATTGATCTCAAATTTTGGATGATAGAAGGGTTGTGGAGGGGGAGGTGAAGGTCACTGAATAGGTAAGGGACAAGGAGGTGACGTGATAGATGGAGGTGGAGTAGGCTCCTCATATAAAAGATCATCATTGTCAAAGTTTTCTTTGGGAGGACTGTTAATGTGAAATCACAACACCCCAGAATGAGCTCTAAAAATCTACTTTTCTAAGGCAGACTCATTTGGTGTGATTTGTATAACATTGAACCATATCTCAAGCTGTGGGACATGCAGACTTGAGATGGGCCTCTAGAGAAAGCTAGCTTCTTCTTCCTGATCCTAATGCTAAACTACTCCTAATGTAGAAATTATGTCTAACTATACTTATCCTAACAATGCCAAGGAGGCAGGGAGAGAGAAAGTGCATAAAGAGGGAAATCCTACACTAACGAGGTGATATCACCAAGAAAAGGGAAGTATTGGTCACAATCTCAGCTGCTTGAAGTGGAGAGAGGTGAGAAGAGGAGAGGGTGGACAAGTTACACCACAAACCAGAGATAGATTTCACATAGAACACCACTTGAAAATATATTAAACACATCTCCTAGGACCTGTAACAAACATCAAAATATGCACAGTATACCCTGTAATGATGAGAGGTGAGAAGAGATAATTTTTTTTGAAAAGGATGGACAAAACGCATCACGAAACAAATTTAATTACTCTAGGAATTCAAACAGTACTCCATTAATGGGCAATAGGTAAGAGAATGTCATTATAGAGCCATGAAAGGAGGTTCAACCTCCATTTTCAACCCTAGGGAAGAAAACAAGAAGGGAGGTAGAGGAGAAGAATGGACAATAACCTTTTACAATGACTCCTGCCCCTGTATTTAAATATTTAACTAGAGAGAAGAAAGAGAGAGAGAGAAGTGGGAAAATTAGGTCAAAAATCAAACCACTGTTGTTAATGATTTTGATAAAATTTTCCCCCAAATCCATCTTTACTGCATCAATCCTTGGTTTGATGCCTTGAAGGAAGTGGAAATGGAGGAAATAGATTGGATGCGATCTTGTTGTTGAGACAGATGGATCTTACATTGAAGGCTAGAAGATGTTTCCTCCATTTTTTCACCTAACCTCCTCAAAAATTAAATTTTCAGACCTCTATGGCATAGGTGAGCCCAAGATCTTTCCAATGGTGTCAGATTTGCAATATTTCGAGCCTTGAGTTGAAAGATATGCCCCTTCAAAGTTTGTATCAGATTTGTACAAATGGACAGGGAAAAAAATTTGAAAATGGGTCCCCCTTTTGAGATGGGACAGGTGGCATCCAGATTAGAGGAAAAATAAAGTTTTCAGGTCCGTAATTTACCTTTTACCTTTTCACGAAATGTAAAACTCAAAAAACCCTCGCAGCCCTAAAGCTCTTCCTTTTGATTCAGCTTAACCATTTTCCCTTGCCTCTATTTTGTCCTGAGACATGTGGAGATGCGGTGCTTGTTTGAGCTTCTATTTTTGGATTCACCTTTGGAGGAGAGCCATTAAGACATGTGGTTTCCTCTAATGGCTCTTCCATGCTTAGTTGATTATGGATTCTTTCATGAAAGGTTTTGAGCCCGAAGACCTTGGATCCTTGTCGTTTTCCCTTTCTTGCTGCTAGCCTCTCTTGTGGAACTGCCCCTTCTTCTCTAACCCTGCAATTCCATTGTTGAGTCCTCCCTCAACCCTTTAAATATATTTAAGACATGGAAATGCCCAGAAGAACCATTTCTTCTATTTGTTCTTATGTAGGGTCGAATTTGACTTTCTCGGGCCTCTATTTTCACTTTTCCTGGTTCTGAAACATGAGCTCGTGAGTCTAAATCATTTCCCTTCATGTTTTTGTTTATGTGTAAGGCTTATTCTGACCAAAATTTCCAGGGAAAATTTGGGATAACAATTTGGTGACTCACAGGGACATCTTCCTGCTAGATGAAGAGACCAGTGGCCTTGAAGCATCCATTGGGCATGGAGTCTGCTTGATAAACATGAAACTGATTTGAACCTTTGAAGGTCTGATATCTGAGCCACTGCAAGCCTGACTATATGCCTTTTCTATGTTTTGTCTGACCCTGAGTCTGCACTCTCAATTTTCATAAGGAAATCTTGGAAATGGAATTTCTAAGAGTAGAAAATTATTTTAACTTTGGGACTTTCATCTGTCCCTAAAATGGATTGTTTTGAACTGACTTTAGTTTCTCTGCATTAGTTTTCTTTTTTAGAATTTGCAACTGTTACATGCAACTATGGATCTGTTCTACCGTAAATAGTGAAGAGCCTTGCCTTTTGCACCTCTAGAGAAATGCGAACAAAACTTATATACAAATACATAATCATACATGCCTCAAATGAGACATGCAAAATGGGCATAAGCACTTCTTCTGCTAGAAAAAAATTCTACTCCTAATCCTACACTAACCAGAGAGAAAGAATACTAAACAAAGCCTGCTACATGCAGGGAGAAGTAGCTTCCCTTTCTCAAGAGGGGCAGCCATGAAAATTATTTGACACTAAATATAGCTTCCTGTATGAGTGAAAAACTGACAATAAGCCGGTCCTCCACCCAAATCATCAAGGTATCAGCATTAATGGAAAATACCTCTTCAAGCTGACTTGCATTAGAATTCTGGAGGTGTTGATGATGACCCTTGGTGACTTTGATGCTCATCCTCATGCCCTAGATTAGGCATGACTAGTTTTGGCTTCTCCCTTGGCTCTAATGAAGCCAAGTATCTGATTGGGCACAGTCTGATCCGTTTAGATGTGCCCATATCTCTGAGTTTTAACTCCGAAAATAGATTCCTCCTTGCAAATCCTCCTTGAATGAATGGCGTGAGAAGATAGTGGTGAAATCCTCTTCTACTCTTTCCCTTCCTCTTCCTTGTGAAGAACATGGAAGATAAAGATATCTCCCAAACTTGATTCTCAAAAGGCTATTATAAGGTGCAGACTGCTGCAAATGAATGTTCTCCTCCACAGCTATTAAGTATTCCTCTTCTTTTGGATTTGGAGTAGCTTCTCCTTCCTCTTCTGTTTAAAGACCATCTTTCCCTTGGATAACTTCTTCCTCTAGCATGAAGCTTGCCAAAGAAAACTCTTCAAACTACTGCTCTAGAGGACTGTTTGGGACAGCCATGTCTTCTTTAGGATTTTCCTTCATGATGGGTTCATCAACCAAAATAGGCCCTTCGAATGAGAGCAAGAAATTATCAATGATGCTTTCTTCTTCTGCTGTTACAAACTCTGATTTGGTCTCATCCATTTTCTCCTTCCCAATGGGACTTTGAGCTGATAATTCTTCTTCTTCCTTGGCTGATTGTGTAACTTGAATTGGATCAGCATTTATCTTAGAAAAAGTGCCATTGTGGAGACTACACTCTGAGAAACTTGATAACTGATCTTATTCCTTTCCTTGTTCTTCTTCTTGCTGAAACAAAATCAGTCCTAACCACTATTGCGTCTTCAACCTTGGCCTCCTCTGTAGGCTTAACTAGCAAGGGGATCTTTGTAAACCCAAATTTGGGAGCCCAACTCTTCAGATTATCTGTCATTTATTTTCTGTTGGGCTCCTCTTCATACTGTTCTCCTTGATTGGATTCTTGAGTATCTTCCCAACATGGGCTCGGGAAAGCAAGGGGAGTGGCAAGATGGGATTCAACCAGCTTTGAAATTGTTTGTGGTGGGGAGGGAGGTGGAACTTATTGTTTTTTTGGAGGGGATTACTGTTTGGAAGGGAAAAGGACATAAGAATTGAGATGAGGTAGAAGACCAAGGAATGGAGAAATGAAATCAACACTTGGGTCAGAAAGTGAGGGGCTTAACTCTCGCCTCTACTAAAATAATAAAGATTGAGGGAGAGAAAATGAAATACAATGAGCTGGTGATTGTCTTACCCATTGATAAGGTTTTCCCGCACTTTGCTCATAAGCCCTAATGTCCTCAATCCACTGTGCAAGTTGGGGCAGCATTCCAATCATGAAGTCCAGCTTCTCCTGAGGGTTTTAGTGTCTTGGAAAAGGGCCTTCCCATAGACAAGGTGCCCTGAAACCAATTCTAAAAGCCCTCATTTGAGTTGTTGCCCTAAATTGAACCATGTCAGCCTCCATTTTTTGAATCTTCTCCAGTAGACCAACATCCTCTACATAACTATCACCATCATATGCGTCCCCTTATCCTTGATAAACTTCATAGTCAAACTGTTTTTGACACTTCTCATATGGGTAAGCATAATGGTCCTAGATCTGATTATAATGTTGATCTGGAGGAGTTGGGAAATGCATTGGAGGTGGATTGCATTGTTGCTGTAAGTGTGAGTTCCATGAAGGGAATGAAGTCATGATTACACAACTCCATGGAATGGGAGAAAATGAAAGAGATGGAAGAAGAAAATGGATGAAATGAGTGGAAATGGATGGAAAAGGTCTGCAACTCAGAGAATGGGTTTTTGACCAGATGGAGTCGCCAGATATGCTTGAAAGTGCCTCTAAAGGCTGAAATCTTCACCAAGAGCACATCGAACCTGATGAAGTGAAGTGGTAAGGTGCTTCAGACTTGTCTCATCGGGCATGCCAAAACTATTAACACGAAATCACAGCACCCCCAAATGAGCTCTAAAAATATAATTTTCTAAGGCAGACTCATTTGATGTGATTTTCATAACATTGGACCATCTTTCAAGTTGTGGGACTTGCGAACTTGATATGGCCCTCTAGAGAAAGCCGAATTCTTCTTCCTGATCCTAATGCTAAACTACTTCTAAGGAAGGAAATAAGACTATTTACTCTTAATCTAAAAATTCCAAGGGACCAAGGAGAGAGAGAGAGAGAGCATGAAAATAAAGAAATCCTACACTATAAAGGTGATAACACTGAGAGAAGGGAAGTGTTGGTCATAATCTCAGCTTCCTGAAGTGGAGAGAGGTGAGTAAAGGAGAGGGTGGAAAAGATGCACCAAAGACCAGAGATAGATTTCACACAGAACACCACTTCAAAACCCATTAAACACATCTCCCAGGACCTGCAACAAACATCAGAATATGCACAGTATACCTTGTAATGGTGAGAGGTGAGAAGAGACAACAAAATGAGAAAAGGATGGACAAAACACATCGCAAAACATATTTTATTGCTCTAAGAATTCACACTGTACACCATTAATGGGCAAGAGGCAAGAAAATTCCATTACAAAGCCAAGGGAGGAGGCTTACAACTCCTCATTCGACCCTGGAGAATAAAAGAGAGAGGGGGGCAGGGAAGAAGAATGAACAATAACTAATTAACCTCTCAAAATGATGCCTCTTTTAAAATATATAGAAGAATGGGAGAGAGAAGAAGGAAAGAGATAAAATCCTGCTCCAACCACTCTGAGATACACGTTGAATCCCATTTCGAAAGCTCGACCACTAAAAATCAAATGCTTCTCGATAAAATTTGTCCCCAAATCCATCTTTACTGCATGGTTCCTTGATTTGGCACCTTGAAAGAAGAGGGAATGACGATAACATATTGAATCCAATCTGGTTGTTGAGACAGATGGGTCCTGCATTGAAGGCCTGAAAAATTTCCTCCATTTTCCCTTACCTAACCTCCTCAAAATTAAAGTCTCATACCTCCATGGTGTAGGTGAGGCCGAGATCTTTCCAATGGTGTCAAATTAGCAATATTTCAAGCCATGAGTCGAAAGATATGCCCCTTCGAATTTTGTATCGGATCTGTATGAATGGACAGGGAAAATAGATTGAAAATAGGTCCCCATTTTGGTTTGCGACACGTGGCAGCCATATTAGAGCAAAAATCAGGTTTGCGGGTCCATAATTTACCTTTTCCCATTTTCATGAAATGTAAAACTCAGAAAACCCCCGTGGCCCTGAAGCTTCACCTTTTGACTCTACTTGACCATTTTCCCCTACCTCCATTTCTTCCCAAGACACATGGAAATGTTGCGCTTGTTTGAGCTTCTCCTTTTGGATTCACCTTTGGAGGAGTGCCGTTAGGACACATGGTTTCCTCCACTGGCTCACCTATACATAGTCGATTCTAAATTCTTTCATGAATGGTTTTGAGCCTGAAGACCTTGGATCCTTGTCATTTTTCCTTTCTTGCTCCTGTCCTCTCTTAAACACTACCCCTTATTCTCTGACCTTGTAATTCCATTGTTGAGTCTTCCCTTAACCCTTTAAATAGATTTAAGACATGGAAATTCCCAGAAGAACCATTTCTTCTATTTCTTCTTGCATAGGGTTGAATTTGAATTTCTTGGGCCTCTGTTTTCACTTTTCTTGGTTCTGGAACTTGAGCTCATGGGTCTGAATTGTTTCCCTTCATGTTTTATTTATGTGTAAGGCTTGTTTTGACCAAAATTTCTCGGGGGAAATTTGGGATAACAAGGACATAGTTGGAGAAGAAAAGTCTTAGGAGCCTTATAGTTTTCAACATTATTCCCTAAAAAATGATGGTAAACATAAATTTTGGTATAATCAAATCCCTTTGGTTTAGGTTTAAGTGGGTCATAAGGTATAAGTAGTTCCAAAGGTTAGCTAATATTTTTGCGTAAGACCCTTTCAATGGATCACAATGTGAATTAAGTGTGGGTCTAGATGGAAGTGTGGACGATTTTGGTGGGAGAGGTGCCATGGGAGGTGGAACTAGAGGTTGAGTCAATTTGACAACTTGATAGGTAGGTAGTATATTTTTAGGTTTGGATTGCACCTTCTTGGGTAAAGATGTAGTATATGAGCTATCAGTTGAAGGTGGTGTAGGTTTAACTACCTATTTGGAGGGTAGTGGGTTTTTAGACTTTGGTAACACCTTCTTGGGTAAAGGTGAAGAAAGAGTGCATGATGTAGAAGGGAAGATAGATGGTGAAAGGGGATGGGTTAGGGAAGGTGATAATGGTGGTGTTGTGAAGGCTATGGGAAGAGGCAAGGTGGAAGGTATTGGTTGAAAAGAAGGAAATATCATATGTAATGATGAGGATACTAGAAATGGTGTAGGTATAGGTGGTGTAAAGGATGCAGGTGACGGAAAAGGCATAAGCTATGTAGGTAATCTGGGTGTAACTGAGGATCACAATGAGGAGGTGGGTTTTATGATTTTAGTTTACCTTGGGTAGAAGGCCACTTGGCCAAGGTTTATGGGTGGGGTCCTAGGTAGATGGAAATGGTGAAGGTGAAAAAGGAGTAGTGGGAAAAACTGGTGTACGCGGCCTAAGAGGTTAGGTCTTCCTCTTAGGTGGGGGAATAGTATTTAGCTGGCTTGTGAGCATGTGGATAAATCTAGTTTGACAGGAGGATGGACAAGGATTGATGTTGGCATGACTACCAATGTGGTAATGGGTTTGGATGTGGAGGAAGATATAGATGTAGGTAAGGATTTAGGCATTGGAAAATGTTCATTCGATGGTAAAGGTTTAGTTTTGAGAAAGGGTGATGATGAGGAGGTCGCTACAACTAGCATAGACATGGTTGGTTTGGTTTTTTGAAACATCTATGGATAAATCATGGAAGTATCAATAGACAACATTTATATCTGAGTTTAGAAAGGTAGCCAAAGGCATCCCTAAATCCTATAATTGTAGACATAATCCAATCAGTCAGCCAAACATAAAAATGGAACCATTAGAGGGGGGATTGATCTCCTATTTGGTAACTCAGGTCACCTATATAGAATCGCCAATGAGACTTGGAAATGAGTTGAACTCTGGAAGTCTCTAGGTGCATTAGCTAAGAGAAAATCCACACCTTCCCTTTAACATTTAATGGATTTTTTTGGATCCATGTAGCAATGAACGCTACTAATCGCTCACCTATGGGTTAAATTAGATGAATAAGTAAGATGAGGTAGGTTCATCTTTTCTGGTGCAGAGGAAGGTAAGCATGACTCTCTCATGGGTAATGTGAGTAAATGCAATGGGTTGTTAATTATCTGATTCCAAAAGTGGAATGGGGAAATTTGATTGACACACTCTTTTATTCTTCTCTTTGGGTCAACTGCAACATCTACCCGTGAGATTTTCTTTCATGGCTATCATCTCCTTGAATAGTAAGTGTATGTAATATTGTCCATGGATAAATTCAAGGCTTAATGGGTACGTATTGTGCGTCTATTCATCAAACTCTGGAGCACGCCTCTAAATTTTCTCCCCCCAAGTCTGATGGCAGAAACAAGTCATGAACCTCATGAATGTCTAATGCTATTTCTAGAACCCTTCATTGGATACCTCAGTTAGATGATGGGGTGTAATTTTGGAATGGTTTACTTGATTCTGTGAGGTATCTTCCAGAAACATCCTAAGTGTGGCCAGGGTTATCCAAGTTCCTCTATTTCTACTATCTACTACCATCTTCGTTAAGGCATTACTTTCCTGTTCATATAGAAATTCAGTCTACTTGATTGTCATGTGTTGTTTGTGGAATCATTTTCTTCATACCATGCAAGCATTGGATGTAGAGGGTTCAAAACTCTTTAATGTCAAACTTGATGGTTGGATCCATGTGTGTTTATATACTCCAAGAATTTTTCTTCCTAGTGCACATATTCGCACCCCTTGGATATATCAACTTCTAACCGTATAACTGCTCATAAGAAAGGGTACTCTGGAACCTTACATGAAATATCTTTGAAGGGTCATATACATACCCTAGATCTGGTATCTTCAGATTTTATCTTCCCTTTTACTTTGGAGTAATTATTTTGTGGTTTGGAAGAAGAAGAGGTATCATTTGATTTAAAAATAGTGTTCTTATTATGTAATTGTATCTTCTTCTCTTCAATAGCATGAATTTCAAGTTTTTAGGACATGGTGAATGCCTCGTCGAACGTTTGGAAGGTTTGACCTTGGTTATTTGGTGAGATGTTCCTTGCGCAAGCCTTGGTGAAAAAATCTATTAAATTGGTTTGAGGCATTTGGAATGTGTGCTGGTTGATTAGGCTTCGCCAACGAATGACAAAATCGGTGATAGATTGGTCTTTGTATTGGCATGTTGAGTACAAGTTGTTCATGGTGACTTTCTTGACGGTGTTGATAAAAAAGTGGTCTAGGAAAACTTGAGATACCTGGTTGAATGAGAAAATGGAGTGCCTAGGTATAGCACTATACCAAACTAATGTATTTCCTATCAAGGAAATTGGGAATGTTCTCAAGAGAGAAGTGTCATCATGAGTGATCAGATAACACCCATGTTTAAAATACCATAAGTGTTGTTGTGAGTATTATTTGTTGTTAAAATGATTGAATTTAGAAATTTCCCAATGCATAGGGTATGGAAAAATCATAATGGATGGGTGAATGGGCTGATTTCAAATCTCATCATATGTCAGATAATTACGTGATCCGAAGACTGATGCTTCTAATGTTTGTATCTTATCCATCATCATTTTGATAATATCATTAGTAGGTTGTGATGACTATACACCACCTATAGTATAAGGGCGTAGATGATGAAGGTATGATGTGGGTAGAATCCTAGTATATGGTGGTGATGAGTATGAAAATTTTGAGGGAGAAATAGATGCATGTGGAAAGTATCTTGAATAAGCGATAGATGAGATAGGGGGTTGTTTGTTATAAATGCAGGTAGGTGGAGTGGATGTAATGACTCTCATAGTAATTGAAGGAACTGACTAGGGGATGGAGAGGAAAATGTTTTGGAAGGGATAACTAACTTTATCCAAGCTAATCATAGAGAAATCCTTTTTTTCTAGGAATGACTACTTATAGATACAAAGTAAGACCACCAAATGATATTAAATAGCATATGCCAGTAGACTACCTAGCGATATGCTAGATCTGAGGAAGTGTGGTGCTTCCTAGAGAGGCGGTTAATCCATTATTTTAATAATAATTCAATGTGAAAAAGAAACTAAAATAAATAAAGGTCCTATTTCTAACACTGTAATGATTTAGGTTTCTCATACAAATTTATCCAATAAACTAGATTTTATGCTAAGATATCAGAATAATGTTAAATCTAATCTAGAACCAAGTAAGGTATGTTTCTAGTAAAAAAAGCCTGTGATATAGGTCTGATAAGGGTTTGGGGACAAAGATATGGCTGACAGGTTCAAGGTTCATTTTGGGTGATGTTAGAGGAAGTTTTCTGGTCTGAAGGTTAATAATAAAACATGAAATAGAGACTGATATCGGTCTGGTGACCAATGTCGGTAGAGAGGGACGACTAACGATAGTTACGGTGACTAAAATTGGTAGGGGGAAATATGATAATGAACTATTAAAAATGGATTTCTTAAGGTTATCTCTGTGATTGGATAAAGAGTGAGGGTAATGTGGTTTGGGTTGTAATATGGATGAGAAGACTCAAGAATACTAAGAAAGAGGTTTAGAATGGTGAAAAGGATCCTGGGGTGGTTGAATAGTGGGTTGGTGGGAAGAAGATGATGTACAGGGTAACAAAAGAGATAAAATACTGAAAGGACCATAAGAGATATACAATGGGAATAAGCACAAATGATTATAATAACAATAATTACTTGAGTATTCTTGTAGATCCTATGGGAGTTGGGATGGTTGATGGTTCATTGGAGAAGAGGTGCTTGAGTCTAGCACCGTAGCAGTACAACATGACCTATGTGCTCCTACAAGTATTCCAATGCTCCAGAAGGGGAGAACTAACTTACTTGTCATGTACACTATGGTTGTGGCATGTATTCATCATCTAAATGTAGGAGGGCTTGAAGATTCATGACTTAAATGTAATAATGATTCAATAATTGAATGACCAGCCTAGGTAAAGTGTTGTAAAATTCTATATAAAGGTAACCGATAGCGGTATAGGTGACTGATGTCGTTTGACCGAAGATAAACTAGCGTCAATTAGGGTGGGAAATAGTCTAAATTTACCAAAAATAGTATGATATTTACTATTTTTGGCATGATTTTGATTTTTGGGTCTGCTTAGGGGAGTAGAGTTCACATGAGATAAGGTAGGAAGACCTTAGAAGAAGTCCATTTAGGTTTAGGAAGAATTCTTAGTTAGTTGGGTCAAGTAATGACTCAACACTGGGAGTGATGACTTAGTGCCGAGAGTGATGACTTGGTCACTGTGAGTTAAAATCCCCCTGGAATGGGTTCAAGATGAGGTGCAATGATGAGGCGATAGGTGTTAGGATGAAATTAACTTAATTAAAATAATTAAATTAATTATTAATGTGAGGATGAATATTAGTATAGGATGAAGGGGTCATGATTAATTAAATATATTACGTTAATTGATTGAAGGGGACCAAGGGGAGTGTGACCCAAATTGTGTTTCTAAACTCTAACAGTGATACCAGAAACTTAGAAATGTTATGAAGTGACATAATAAGTCACTGAAAGTTTCAATTTGTGAATTGAACACTGTTTTGGGAGAAATAAACAAAACAATAGCAAACTGATGCCAGTTAGTAAACTGATGTGGGTATGAGGAGGTAAATGATGCTAGTTTCTGGAGCGATACTGGTTACTGTGAAATTTGGGAGGAGATGAAAAATTGAATTTTTGGTGATTAAATAAAAAAACCAACCCAGAAACCTGAGTATGGCAGTGATAAGTCCTAACACACTCATAAAAAGTCAGAAATATAGAAAATGTGATTGTGGAGTGTGTTAGGAAATAAAAAATATATATGAAACAATCTCACAACTCAAAACACAAATCAAGCAAAAGCTAACAAACACACAAAATCCTAGGAAATAGATTTTTATGTTGTGTGTCTTATGCCATTTAGGACTGACTGTGAGTGGAGTAGAATTATTGGTCAACTAGGGTGACCTATAGAAACTAACAACTATGGATGGTTTCAAGTAAATTTTGGTGTGGTATCCCCAATATATACTTCACAGTAAATGAGGACCTACTCTGATATGATGACTGGATAGAACACCAGTTGGATCCATCGCTAATATGATTATTAGTCATTAATGGTAATTTTTGGGAGGGAAGATGTTTAAGAAATGTGTAATTTGTTCAAGTGATTTGGTTTGGAGTGTATGTGCAAGGATTGAGCTACACTTAATTCCCGCCAACCATCATCAAGACATGACCTCTAGCATATAGGTTGCAATTAAATTTAAATGGGCTAAATTCAGCATACACAAGGATGAAATGCACCAATTTTAAATCTGAATAAACAATTAGATTCGATGTATTAAATGATGAATAGGTCAAGAGGATGCTCTTTATCTATTGTATAAATACAATAACGAAGAAAGGATTCATTTTAAGCACTAAACAACAAGTGTATTTTAGACAATTATAATAAGAGAATGTTATCAGGGAGAAGATTAAATGTGAATTTTTTAGAAAGAAAGAGACACATAATATTTCCCTATATTTGCCAAAATGTTTCACCTCCAAGTAATGCAATAAAATAGATAAGTCAGTAATAGGTGTATGAAGAATACCTGTGTTATGTAGATGGTAAAAGGCTTCACACACATTGTAGAAATTTTATCCAAGATGATTGTGTGAGCTTCCCTTTGGCTAGGAGGAATGACCTGTATAAGAAATATAATAAGACCACCAAATAGTATTAAATAGCAAGAGTTGGAGGACTACCTAACAAGATTAGATCCAAGGAATCATGACACTTCATTGAATGGTTTTCAATTCTCTCTTTAATACAAATTAATGTAAGAAATAATAGTTCCTATTGTAGTTGATAAGATTTAGTTATCTCCTATTAACATACAACAAGTGAATTTAACTCAACAAACAATTGTTAGAATTAAATCTAGATGATTAATGGTTTGGTTTTGGTCTTCAAGTTTAGCAAAAGCTTTAGGTGACATATGGGTGAAATTAGGCAAGATTTTGAGATATTTTGGGGAATTTGTTACCTTGTTGTTATAGGAACAATTTCCACTCTCATAGACCGGTATCAATTGGATGAATGATGTTGGTATAGGAGATAGACCAATGCCAATTGGCTCACTGGTGTCAGTAGGGGAAATTTGGTTAAAATATTAGAAACAAAATTTTGGACCTCTTTGTGATTACACAAAGAGTGAAGGTGGTTTTGATAAGGCTGTGATATTGTTAAGAAGACTCACATATGCTGAAAACAAGGTTAAAAGGGTGTTTTGGCTTGGGATGGTTGAATAGTGGGTTGTTGGGAAGAAGGTGATATACGAGAAACGAAAGGAATGAAATAAAAAAATAAACAAGAGATCTATACTTGAATAATCACAAATGATAAAATGACAATACTTACTTGGTGTGTTGCAGATCATGTGAGTGGAGGTGGTTGGTGGTTGATCTAAGAAGAGATATATGAGTCCAGTTTCGTGACCATGAAGCTTGTGTGCTTCTATGAGTATTCTAATGTTTTGGAAGGAGTACCAACTACTTGTCTTAAAATGTGGTTGTGTGTTCATCATTGAGATGTAGGAGGGCTTGAAGATTCGAGCTTTAATGAAAAAAGGATCCAATAACTAAATGACCAACCTGGGTAAAGATTTGTGAACATGTTTATAAAGTGACTGATGGCAGTTAAGTAGCCAGTGCTAGCCAAGGAAAAAACAACGTCGATTAGTCCCTTTTACCAAAAATAGAAAGATATTCCCAGAATTGGCATTTTTTCCAAGTAGATCCTCTTAGGAAAGTGGAGTTCTCGTTAGAAAAGGTAGGAAATTCATAGAAGAAGTCTAACTAGGTTTGAGAAGAATTCTCAGTTAGTTAGGTTAAGTGGTGACTCAACACTGGAAGTGATGACTCAATGTTGAGAGTGATGACTTGGTCACTGTGAGTTAAATGCACCTGGAATGGGTTTAGGGTGAGGTCTCCTGATGAGGTGGATATGTGAGGACTAAATTAACCTAATTAAGTAAATTAAATTAATTAATAATGCGAGGATGAATTTTAATTAAATTATAAGTGATTAAATTAATATTAAGGTGTGGAAGGGGACCAAGGTTATGTGCATGTTTTATGTTTATTAATTGAAAGGGACCATGGGGAGTGTGACCCAAATTTGGTGTCTACATGTATGATGAAATCAGTAGAAAGCAAGTGTTGTAACTCCTCTTTGATGAGAAGAGCTATGCAAGGGTGCATTCTGTGTAGATTTTTTTTAATGGTTTTTGCATTAAGATAGGTGATGATATTGTGCAAAATTATGTTAGGTTCAATACTTGGCATATAAATAAATGACTTGGAAAAGGCTTGACTATACTTAGATAAGAAGGTAGTGAAGTCTATTAACTCTTCTAGATATAAGGATTGACATAATTTTACTATGTGAGGCTTTTATGTAGTTCCTATGTTAACATCAATAGTGGATTTTTTTAGAAGTGTTGATGTGTCAGGTGGTAAATATTTATGAAGAAAATGGTCCTTCATCCCCATATGGGAGAGGATATCTTGATCATCTTAAAATTGAAGAATGTTGATGGTGGGTGAGTCCTCTTCTATCATTTTAGGCCAGACGAGAGGTATACTTTTAGTATCCTGATTATTTTGATAAGTCAATGGACCCAATGTAATAGTATTAAATACAAAATAGTTATGAGGGATGGAGAATATGTCGTTAGTATCCAAGGATCATTATGTGTGGTGGAGGATGATGGTTCATAGTTGATGATAGGTGTAATGGTATTTGATACAGAGGATTCATACATTGGTTTCTCATAACCCAACCCATATTTTTTTTGTGGTTTACAGGAATGTTGGATGATTAAATCATGGATTCCCTATTCATAACATCCAAATCAAAATCATTCCAAGGCACAATGATGGAGGTATATTTTACAAAGACCTGGTTATATAAGAATTTGAAATCTAATATGAAGGACATAACATGACGTTTATCAGTAGGTTGTAAAGAGGGGAAGTCAACCCCTCCGTAGACAAGATTCATTTTTAGATGTGAGGGACCATAGGAGATGATATATCTGATGTTAGGTTCATACATATGTTGTTTATCTGGTCTTTTGTATGAATTGGGCGTGGGAATCAAATTGAGCGTAATAAGGTGATACTCCCCCAGAGATAGGCATTGCATAACATCATCAAAGGAAGAGTCATATCATAGTTTTAATAATGGGATAGATGTGTTGGTAGATGCCTCATAAGATGATCCCGAGCTTGATTTAGGCACAAACATGTCATTTAGATTATATGTCATGTTCAAGCTTTGAAGGCGTTAGGATTTGTGGGAACTGTAAATGTTTTACCCTCGTATTCGTATTTAAGGCATCAATAGAGTGTTGATGAGATACAATGCATTACACGTATCTAGGGTCAACCTAATAATATGTTATATTGGAACTCTTGTTATACAAGATAGAAGAGCTCAAGAATAGTTTTGACATTGAATTTAAGTGGTAAGATGATTGTACCCAATGTGGGAGTGATTTTATCATTAAAGGCGTGAAGTACAACTGATTTTTGAGAAATAATGGTATTTGGTAATTGAATTTGGTTGAACGAATATGATGATATGATATTGATCGTAGTGTCATTATCAATCATGAATCTTTTTACAAGGATATTGTTCATCTAGTAAGTGATGAAGAGGGGAAGATTATGGTATTCTAGATGTAATCATGGTATTTTTGAAGTGTCAATAGAGATAGAAGTGGATGTTTTGAGAGTTCCTACTAGGTTTAGGGAGAGTTTTGGATCATCCAAAGGAACTGATATGGACTGGAGAGATTTGATCATAGATTGTTTGTATGAGGGTGAGGTTTGAACCAACTCATAAAGACACATCTTGACATAAGCCCGGTGTAGTTGTTTGATAATATATTTTTGTATTGCGATAGTGGATTGTGTAGGAAGAGAAACATGGATAGTTAATTTATCTTTGGTGGGTGGTGTTTGATCATATGATTTGGGAGCAAGAGGAATGAAAATCTTGGACTTGTTTTATTTTTAAGGATTAGGTTCATGGGTACGTGCTTGAGTGGTAATACTTACTGTGTCGATTTGATTAGGGAGATTCTTGCTAGAAGACTCCTTAGTAAGTGTAGATGATGAGATAGATACAGTAGATGTAAGTGTTTTACGAGATGTTTTTTATTTTTTAAAATCTGCAGGAAGAAGAACCTTATTTGTAAGGTTTTTGATGGTAGTATGGAGAGATTTACAATCTTATAAAGAGTGTCTTGGTGTTCGATGATAGTCACAAAAGGATTCATAGTTGTACTAGGATGGATTCCAACCTTGAGAGTTAGATGGTTTAATGGGAGGAAGTGTTAGGAGTGACTATTCAAGAAGCTTCTTAAGGGTTGATGCGTAATATGCTTTTGAAGTGGATGTTAAAGGAAACAACTTTTGATTTGGTTTATGGTCGTGGGGGGTACTGATTTTAATGTGGCTTCTTTGGTCATGCATTTATGGTTTGTTTTTGATTACGTGACGGTGAGTGGTATTTTGGAAGAGGAATGTGTCCCTAGGATAGAGGGGAGGGGAATTTATTTTTGCGTTGAAGAAGTAGGACGATCATGAGATGTGATTGTAACCTTATTAGATGGATGGGTATGTTTGAGGGTATTTGAAAGGTTACATGTATGATATTGTGCTAAAAAATCATCATACAAGATTTTCACAATTTGTAGGATGGGTTGCTTTTGTGATGTTTGTGAAGAGCTCATAGATGGGCTTAATGAAGGTACTTTTTTGATGATTAGTTTTGTAGGTGCTACTGATTTAATATCTGGTGTTCCTACAAAATTACTAGTGGAGGAAGGTAGAAATGTGGATTCAATGGTAGGTAATTTATCATTAATTATGTTTATGGTATGATGGGCCTAGATATTATTGGTTTCTGGTTTTCTATTCGATGGAGAATGGTTTGGAAATGGTTGTTTAAAGACGTAAAGGTTATGATTTTGAGGTGCATTAGAATTGTCTAAATGTAAGTCACCTTTATCAATCAGATCTTGGAGGACATTCAAAATGAGTGACACCTTTTGATGTTTTGAGCTTTGACCTTGTGCTATTTACAATAATCATTGTCTCTGTACCAAGAGGGTTTTAAACTAGATGTATCAGTAGGATGAATGTGTGGAAGAGTGATCATGTTAGGAGATAGAATTTTATAAAAAATGACACTATATGATTCACTGATTGCAGTGTAATTGTGTCGAGGTTAAGAGCGTTCAATATTCAAATGTTCTTTGGAGGTAGATTTGATGACCACTTTGTTCATTGACAATTTGGAGTTTTCTTGGATGGAGGATGATTTGGATGAAAATTCAGATTTTGGTTTCTTTGGTCTAAGTTTGACTCTACTTTTTGTTGGTTTTCATTTTGAGCCCCTGAATTAAATTTTCCTTTTCATAGATTTTCCATAAATCTAACTCTTTGGTGTGTTTCATATTTCTCCTTGTGCTTCGAATTTCATTTTGAGTAAAGGAGAAGTATCAATTTGTAATAATTTTTGTGCCTTGTTGAAACTAAAAGAGAAGATTCAACATAAATATCAGGGACTGGTTTAATGGTTTGGTTGATTAAATTTAAAGATTTAGATAGATGGGTGATTGGGACTATGTCTACATATTTCATGAGGAACCTTTAAATTAACACCAAAATGATCTAAACTACTCCAAGAATCTGAAGACACAAAGGCCCAAAAGAATGAAATCCAAGAACGAAGTAAAAAAGATGCAACACTAGTTTAAAAATTCAGTTAAAATGGACTAAGCCATATTTTAAAATATTGGGATGTTTAAAATAGCCGTAAATTTCATACTTCCAAAATCATTGGTCATTATCGCTTGAAAAACCATGGGAGACTAAGTTTAACAACATTAGAGGGTTATTTTCAAAAGGCCAATAGATGTTCATTTAGATGTCAAATGTACGCACCACCGATAAAAATCACTCAAAGGACACATCGAAGCATTCTAATGCTTTCCATATCCAAAGCATTTTTTGAAACTCACGTTTGTGGAATGAACCAAGTTTTATAAATGTGTTAGGTCTGAGACATAGTTTAAAAATAAATGATACACATGGCAGAAAAATGGATGGGACAAGTGGAAAAAATCAAAGGCATCAAATAGACACATGTTGGAATTCTAACACTCTTCAAGTCATTTGTGTTCCATGGACTTCAAGTCTATGGAATGGACTGAATTTCATAAAGCTTCAGATCCGAATGGTTTGACAAGTAAAAATGGCTATGTGAGAATTATTTTGTGAAGCAAAAAGTTTCTAAGTCCACTTAAATTTGAAATTGTGACATGAAGGCACAACCAATGAAAGGTGGATGCATTCCCTATGTGGAGCTTTTATATTTTCTTGTGTTTCATGGTTGTTAGTATATGTTAAATAAATAATTGACATTGTGAGAAGAGTGGAGATTTTCTATTGGATCACGTTTCGTGTTTGTCAGTTGATCTTATCAAAGATTCTAATATAATGTAGGGGCGTGGAATGATCGCATTGGACAGAGCTTCACACTTTTTCATAAGGGCTATCAAAAGATTGAATTGTGAAGTAACGCAAATCTCTATGATTGGTTCAAGTTTCACAGGAATCAATCAAGTCCATCTAAAAATATGATTTGTGAAAGGCATGGAGATTTCTCATTGGCTCACATTTCATGATAGGCAGTTAAATAAAAGGATAGTTTTAATTGCGAAGAAAACATGGAAATTTTTCATTGACTCATGTTTCAAGATGGCTAGAACAAATAAAATAAAATCTTGACACTACGAAAAAATGTGGAGCTTTTTCATTGGCTCACATCTTATGAAGAACAATCAAGTGAAAGAATAATTTAAAGAAGGCGAAGGAACATGGAACTTTATTATTGGATTGTATTTCATAATGAAACGTATTTGTGAGAATAGTCACATAAGAGAAAAATAAAAATCAATGCACACATGGAAAAAATCCAAAGCCAGTCAAAGGCTGTAAGGTGTCACTCTCTTGTGCATCCTGCCACTCAAAAATTCAAATGGCCATAAATTTTTATCCATAGCTCCAAATTAAGAAAAAAAATCTTGTTGGAAAGGTTTCCTTAAGATCTTCAATTTGGAATCATCTAATTTGGAAAATGATGACATTTTGTAATAAAAAAATAGTTTAGGCTTCCTTCTGATTTTGTGAACAAAGTGAAAAGAGCATAAACACACCTGGTAGTATCAAATAATTGTTTTACACCTGGAAGTATCTCGACCCATCAGCCAACCATAAACTAGCATATGGAAGATCCCAAAAATACTAAATCAGATATTTTCAGTTAGAACATTCCCGATTTGATCAAAATATTTTCTTTACAAATAAATGGAACTTTTATTACCATTTTGGGGATGAAATAAAATTGTAAGAACACGTCTAAATTGTATAAATATGAGGATTTGTCTTCATATTCATAGGGGGTTAGTTTTTTCTATTGTTGAAAGAAGGTAAAGAGATTCAATTGTAAATATTGCATGTTTCCTTTGTGAAATGAAAAATGATTTAAGTTTCCTAAACTTTTGTGTTAAGGTGGTTGCAATGTACATCCCTTGACAATATTTGAGAGAATTTAATTATTGTTCCCTCGCTAATAAATTCTAATATCTGTATGAAATATTTCTTCTTTTGAGTGTAAATTTTGTCTTCTGGGTTCTGTTTTTTGAATTTTCAATTAATGAGTTATATTTTATACTACATTCTTGTGTTTATTACTTAGCTTTCTTATACACTAAATCCCTCCTTAATGATTTTATTTTGGTCATTATTTTTATATTGTGTTATAATCATTTACTCTACAATATTGGACGTAAGTCTAAAATTCTTACTGTAACCATTTTGTGCTGATAGATTTTTGTTAGCCTTTGAGTGTAGCTTAGGCATGTGAGAGTATGAGTAATAAATACTTTTTTAGAATTATTTCATGAGTTTTGTCAAGTATTTTGAAGATTGTGTCGAATCTCTACATGTTTTGAGGATCAATGAATACAAATCTTCCTTTGTAGAAACTATGACTGGTTAATTTAATTATTTGTACTTTTCCTGAATTATAGGTTGCTCTAGTTGTTAAATGCTTGACTGTAAGGAATCTATCTACCTATAATCCCCCCTCATTCAAAAATTACATAATAAATCATACCCCATTTTATCTATCATTCATTTTTGTTTCTTCTATATCTTTAACTATCACCGAGACTGCCCCTTAGCTGTAAATTCTACCATCTAGAGAATGAAAGAGAAATTGAATCCCAATGTCTTTAGTAACCTATGTATGGAAAATTTAACATACACAATATATTTTGTGACAACTCATGAGAGTGATTGTTGTGTCCATTGTCCATGTTTATCCCAGATTGACCCATAATTCTCAGAAATAAATTAAGGGAACAAAGATCCCATATCTCCCTCTCCCATTCAAGTTATACCTTCGGTCTTCTCACCCTTGTTAAAAGAAGGAAAGAAAGTAGCAGGAAAAGGCCATCTCCTCTTTACATTCCCCTCAATCATCCCAAATCTTGATCCCTAAGGAAATTTCTAAAACCCTCCACGACTACAAAATAACATACTACTCGGTCTACCACCATTCCAAGCCAACTCCCCACTATTGTTTCCATAAAGAAGATTGTTGATAGGCCACTAGGGGTTACACATTTTAGGACCAAAACCTTCCTCCAGATCTCAGAGCTTGAGTTTGTGGGCCATTGTAAAGGTTTCATCAAATGTATGAAAGGATAGGATTTTAAGTGTGGAAGAGATATGTTTTATGCAATAATGAGAAAATAATTCTATTAACTTTATTTGTGGGAGGGAAAATGATAATTGATTAATAATACCCCTCCAACAGGTGATAAATTTTGTAGTGGAATCATATTTGGAATTTTTTATTTTGTACATGTTAGTAATAGTGATTTTATGGGAGATATTGATTGAAAAGTGTTCAAGAAATAGTTGAGCAAGATGTGCAAATGAAAAGAGAAAATATCGTGGAATGTTGTTATACTAGTCTAGAGCAGGGCCTGCTAGAGACATGGGAAATGCCCTAAATACCAAGTCTTGATCATGGGCTATAAGGTAACAGGTGTGACAGAAGTCCCGTATGTGTTGCTAAGGGTCTTCCTTTCTATAAAAATTTAGGAACATTGGAAGTTACCAATGAGGAGGATAATATTTGTATAGTATTGACAGATGAAAGGGTTTGTTTCATAGTTGATCATATGATAATGTATTCTTAGGACCTATATAAGATACTTCGAGGAGTTGTGTATGGGATGAGGATGAACCAGGTTGATTATATGAGAATAAATTGGGTTGTTAATATGGTTGATATTTTTGAGGAATATTTTGGTGAAAGGTAATGTTCTGCTGATGAATTCTTGTATTGGATATTATACGTGGGATATGAGAGTAATGGCTGTGAAGGTTAAATATATTGATATTAGATGGGAATGGATGTTTTTAAAAGAGGCTATGACTATTGAGGTGTGTATTGAAGAGGGGTAGATGTATGAAAGAAGGGTTGAGAGTATTGAGATGCCTATTGGAAGGTAATGGAAGTAGGGACAAGAGGTTATGATTGTTGAAACATATAGTATGACAAAATAAATGAGAGTGATTATTGAGGCATTGTTGTGATGGAATTTTTGAAATAGGTGGGGTTGATTATTGTTTTGAAATAGGATGAGTGATCGCAATAGAACTATTGTTGATCAGAGGTATAGATGCAAGGATAGACATGGTAATGTTTTGGAGGGGTGGCATAGTTTTTTGTGAGGGTAATGGATAAGACACACTAGTAGGAACAGTGGAAGAAATTACAGGGGGCATCTGAATGGTAGAAGATACTAGAGATGTTTATGTGGATGAAGAAATATTTTCATATTTTTGAGATCATGTGGAGCAATTCAAAAGGTCTGGTGAATATGTAGGTTCTTGATTTCTTGTATCTTGTGAGGAAACTACATTAAGATCAAAAGTAATGATGGGGTCCAAAGACACAATATTGGATTCTTCTGATCGAAAACTAATAGGATAGGGATGTACCTATTGAATGAATGGTTTAGAATTAGGATCAATAATATGGGAGTATGCACATGAGGGTTTTGGCACATAAGCTCATGGTTCAGGTGTGAATGACTTAATATGAACACCCTTGGTAGCAAGGTATGCGTTAAGAGTGATGGGTTGAATCTAATATTTTAGAAAAGATGGTATCCCCAATATCAAATAAATGGGGAGTGAAAGGGTTAGGTATCTCAAATGAGTCAAATTGACTACTAGGATAATGTGGGATTTCTTGATCACGAGGTTGTGAGGATGATAGGAATGCTTAATTTTAATTAATGAGTTGGGTAGCATCTTCCATACAAGTTTAAGCCTGTGGTAAATTTTTTTGGGTTTTTTCTATGGACTATTAGAATCAATTAGTCATGTTTTATGTCATATTTTAAGAAGTTTGGATATGGGATTATTTTCTTATAAGAACCATGGAAATAAACAATCACCTTACAATGAAAAAGGAGTCTAGATTGATTAATTACAAACAACACATAAATCACATAGAAGAATTTCTAATTATCTTGATTAATTAAAAGAAGGATGAAACGTGTAAACCGGATTATAGGGTCCTAGGAAACAACATGCTATGGATGGTTTCAGGAATATTTAATGATGGATTCCTTGATATACCCGAATATATTTGAGGCCCGAATATGTGTTGGGGTTGGTAGGGGATCTGGTATTGGGTCTTATGCCCTCACTTCACGGTCCTACAACGATAAGGGAATTGAGTGCTTAGACAATATACTGACAACCAATTATTTATACTCAGAAATAACATCAAGTCTACTTCTTCTCTTGGTGATCAAATCCAAATAGGTCCACCTGAGTAGGAATTTTTTGATGCAAATTTATATTTTAAGTGATTAGTTTGTGTGAGGGGGAAGTTAAGTGAATATAATATATTAACCTCCTAATTAAAATATGTGATGAATCCGAATGAAATGTTGTTTTTAAACCCCAATGAAAGATTGGATTCGATGAGGATTATAGACAAAAATACAATGATTTGAAATAAAAATAAAAGAAAGAGACACACCTATAAAATACTTCCTTTTTAATTTTAAATTTTTGATTTTTTAAACACAGCTAGGACACAACAAACAAGCTCCCAAGACAAAAATATGTAAGGGTTAGATGCAAATATGTTATCCTGTAAAATTGACAAGGGCAATTTTACCGATAACCTTACCGAAAATTTTGTTTCGATCCCTCGTTAGGGATCCTTCGCGTTCAAAATATTGTAAAATCCCTTCCCAGGAAATTCAGTTTTTGAACTTAGTCTTTTTGAGCCTTTTTTGGCTGGGCGCATGGTTTTGCCTTGCAACATCAATTTTTGATGCGCCTCCTTAAAAGCCTTTGGCGCATGGTTTTCCATGTTAGCACGTCTTTCGGTGCGCCAAAGAATGTTGAGTAAGTTTTGGTGCACCAAAGGGCGCACGTAATATCTTTGTTACATCAAGTTTTGGTGCGCCAAAGGGCGCACATAGCTTCGTGTCGACAACTCGTTTGATGCGCCAAAGGCGCGCTCATTCTCCTGTTGTCATTTCCTTCCATGCGCCAAAGGGCGCACGTTTTCCCCTGTCGACAGCTGTTTCCATGCGCCATTTCAAAAGTTGGTGGCACATTTATGACAAAGTTTTGTTATATATAACAGTGCCCGCCCTGTCGTTTTCATTATTTCCATCGAGCACGTGATATCCCTGGACTTGTCAGCCCCTGCTCTGTCATTTCATCAAGTTGTGACCTGTGGACCCGCTTTCCAAACCGTCGTTATACATTCGAAGGTAAGAGGTCCATCCTCTTTTTCATTTTTGTGCTTTGGTGTGCTCGGTCTGGTTTTCGTTTGATGGCCTGTTTTAAATGTCGTTTTGCATTGGGCTGGTTCTTCCCCTATCCCGCATATTTTAACTTCTTCATCCTCTCCCTCCCTCATTTCCAGTTTGTAGGGGGAGTTGGTTTGATTAGGCTTGGTGTGGTTGAAACCCTTTTTTTTTTAGGGCCTAGTTCCACCAAGCCTCCTTTGTGAGTGTTAGAATGAAGAATGTTTAAATGTTTAAGTGTTTTGGTATTTCCCGTGGAGCGCTGTCGCGTCATGTTACACCTTAGACAGTCGCGCCCCCTCGGCGCGTCTATCCCCCATGCTGCAGTCAAGAATCATGCGCCCCTAGTCGCACCCTTTCGGCCCGTAACATGCTCAAAAACCCGCGCCTCCTTATATCCCTTTGGCACATCTTTTACTCCTGTTGCATCCCTCTTCTATGCGCTAAAGGGCGCGCCCAGCTTCCATGCAACGCAAGAGTTATTTGTGCAAGTGTAAAGCCTCCAAGGCGCGGGTGCACCTTCCGTTGCAAGTACATGATGTTGTGTAGACCCTCCATGCGCCCGCGCCATATACCTTTGGCGCGCCTTTTTTCCATGTTGCACGATCTGCCCATGCGCCAAAGGGCGCACCAAATCTCAATGTAACATGCATTTCCTGTGCGCCCTTCTATATAATGCAGTCTACTTCATCCATGCGTCATGCGCCTTTGGTGCCAACTTAACCTCTGTTGCACCCTTTTCCTGTGCGCCTTGACTATTCAGCCTGTTATATACATTTTTCATGCGCCCTGCGTCCCGAACCTTAAAAGTTCTAACTCTTTCTTCTGCTAGTATTCCAATGGAAGATCAAAATGACTAATTCAAGCTTCTTGGATTGGGTTTCGCTCCTTCTACGTGCAGATCATCAGATAAGCCTTGAAGAACACATGTCTACGTCAAGCAAAAGACCCACCAAACCAAGAGGGAAGGCAAAGCTAACAGAAGAAGAAATGAAATACAAATATCAGAGGGTCAGGATGCCCGAATCACAGGCAGAGTGTAATATGGATGTCAGGGATTCTGAACTGGGCCACATTGACATAGAGGAATTCTGGGTAAGGACTCAGAAAGTGACAAGGAGTCCATGGATGGATAAATTGATAGGCAGCGCCCTGCACTTCGCCGGTGGGATTCCTGTCAGTGCTGTAATAACGAATTCATGATGGTTGTTGCACAATCCTTCAACAAAGACACAAGATGTGTCGAGAATAGCAAGGGCGAGGTAGTTATAAACCTTACTGCCCGTCGCTTTGAGTTAATGCTTGGCATCCTCATCACCGGAACTATGTGGCTGTTAGCCAGCAAGAATGCATCAAGGCTTGGGAGGACAACGAGGACCAGTGCATGCAGTTAAGAATGAGGTCTACCTTAAGAATAAGAAGGTAGTGACCCGGTGGCCTCAAACTATCCACCGGAGTGATTTCTCAGAGGAACTCAGTGATACAATCACCTTCCTGAGCAGAGTCTTCGGTCTTTCAGATGCTCACTACTTCCATAAGTGGATGCTGCGGTACCTGGAAACAATGAATAAGAATCTACCCGATCAGCGTTTCTGCTGGGGGGAGATAATAAGCAGCACAATATCCGAACAACTACAACAGTTCGCTACGACAGGAGTATTCCACATGAACTCCTACGTCGTCTATGCTGCCGCAGCTGAAAAGGGATTATCCAGGGCTGCACCGAAGTGGAACTTGGCCTCAGGCCAAATATATGAATACTATCAAGAGCTGAAGCTGGAGAACAGCATCCAACACTTCGCTAAGATCAATGATGTTTTCTTCTATCACATCATGTGCATGTTGCGGCCAAATTTGACTCATAGCCGGACAACCAAAAACATAGTGGCAGTCCCAGAGAAGTGGGGGGCCTTGTTCACCCAGTTTCCCACATTCACCTATCTGAGGGCGGTCAACTTTTGGGCGAACCAACCAGGTTGCAAGGTATGCTGGACCAAAGCTGATTTTATTGGAACTGTCAAGACAGCTCGTCACATACCATGAAAAGTGCCTCAAGAGAAAGAAGGGCGGAACTCCTTCCCCCTCACAGTAGGCCGTTACACATGCTCCAGCTATCACAAGGCGAAGGAGATGTTTGCTGAGCTAGAATTGCTCAACCTAAAGCATGATTTTCCAGCAAGGCCTACATTCGACCCTAGGGGCTGTCTACCAAGGGCTAAGCTTGATCCGATTCATGTCCCTCAGATTGAGGATATCTACATTGACGTTCTCCATGAGGTAGAACTCAGAAGAAAGGATCACTCTCGCTTGGCATTAACAGAAATCATCCATTACGGAGTGGCCATTGTCCCAAAAGGCTTCCAAACCACGGAAGACGAAGTAGACAAAGTGTATAATGACACAGAAGGGGATGATTGGCCCTTCCCGGACATTGACAGAAGCAAGGCTCCTCAGACAATCGAGGAGAGGGTCAAGGAGACTATGCAGAGAACAGAGCATTGGTGCCACATGAATGGGTTAATCTACCTCGGTGTAGATTTTACAACTTCTCCTTTGGGTAATGCACCTCCAAGGTCAAAGAAGCAGCTAAAAGGCAAAGCTGCGGAAGGTGAGCCTAGCACCATTCAGGAGGAAGCCCCTGAAAGTCCTCTTCCTTCAGAGCCTGAACAAGTAATAACCCTGGATTCGCCAGAGAAGGAATTGACAGAGGATAGTCCTATACGCCCATCCACCCAGGATGTCGGCATCGCTACAACTACAGAGGTCCCTTCTATCCCTTCTTCTTCTTCTTTTCCTTCCCTTCCTCAGATGTCGGCAACCACTCCTTTGGTTGTGTCTCTCTCCTTCTTCTTCTACTCTCTCTCCCCTGCCTCTTCGTCCATCTTCTCCTCTCTCGCTGATTTGTCTTCCTCCTCCATTTTCTTCCCTCATTTCCAGGCTCCCTTCCCTTCCCATGTCTTCTACAGCTGCGATTTCTTTCCCTTCCTCCCGGTGGGCATGTCTTCGGCTATTCTTTCAATGCCGCCGCCGCGTGTCTCCACGTTCTTCCCCTCTTCTACCGTTGCTGCTTCCCCCTCTGTCTCTGGTCCTTCTTCAATAGGACCAGCTTGGATCTCTCAGCAGCTGAGCCAACCAAAGAGGAAAGTCCCCCATCGCTCCGATGGACTTTTCAGTCATTCCGGCTAAAGGAGCAAAGAAGCACAAGCCGGTTACACGCTTCTCCAAGATACCATGGTCACGATAACGGAAATCCCCCCCATGGGAAATCCTAATGTAACACAACACACAAACTCATAACACAGTTGCCATGGTGACCTTGTTGAATTCACTCAGAATTTTAATATGGTTAGTCTCCAGTTGATAGTCCCCTGACATTGTTGTGATTTTAACCTGAAAATTTTAAATAACTCCTTCAGCCTCATGGCCATATCAGAACATCCAAAATGATATAAACAATATCTCAAAATCATCCAAACACACAGATCACAACAATATCAATAATTCAACATTATCATTTTTAATTAAATAAATCAACTATATCATCATAAAAATATACCATACCAGATCTACTCAAAATATCCAATATCATAAGTCTAAATTAACATCTATAATATATCCATGTCAAACAGTATATCATTAACCACATATAGAAAATGTCTCTAGTAATCATCAAGCATAATAACTGAATCTAGATCAATACTAATCCATGATCTACCATCTAACCATTATACTAAAACAAAACATAATAGTGTCCATAATATGATCAATAGTATCAAAATTATTAACTAAAAGTGTCAAAGGGAAGTGGGCACTACAATGCTCCTAGAGCTTAAAATTTGACTAACTCCTGAACCTTGAGGACAACTTACGATGACAATATCTTGAGCTCCTTATGGAATGTTTTGGTGAAATGTTATATGATATTGACTGGAAATGGACTTATGAATCCAATGGATGGGGTTTTAGGTCTTAGTTCATCAATTTTTTCCCTAAAAAAGTGGATTTATGATCTAGTACTCCACCTATACACGATAAAAACTTATTTAAAAACAATTACGCCAAAGTGTTATAAAAAATAAATTTAACCATCATGTATATATTTTAATTTCCTATCCAAATATGTTTTTTTTCTTCTAAATCCATCTGGAGCTCCCGAAATCACCTTCCTGTGAACCCTAATTTTGGTGAAAAATACCCCAGATTTTCCAAGTCCTTCAAGAATCTTCCTGAATCACCTCCATGTTGTCCCAAGGCCTTTGAATCACCTCCATGTATGGTTTGGATTTTTTATTCCACTTCATGGGGTTGATCCATTCCTAGGAAAGCCAGTGATAGCCCTTCCCATAACTACCTAAAGATTGTAACTTTTAATGAACTCCTAATATAACCTAAGGGGATGAGATTAAATTAATTAGGAGGTCACTTGGACTGACTGGGAAGACCTAGGGTGCCTTGGAATGATAAGACTTGAAAACATTAACACAGGGATATTATTGTCATGCTTCGAAATTATTAATTCCTTGTTACACATTTGCATGAAAACACCTATATTATTCATATCAAAATAGAATGGACTCATCAGTGGTTTAACAATGGATAAATTAAAGGTTCATTTAAAAAATTTGGTTCAAAAATTTCCTTTACCTTGACTCCAACTTGTCTTACCATACACTAGATGGTTTTTTGGATGAAGTTTCCAACAGTTCTCAACCTGATGCCCACTCAACTGATGATGAATGAAAAAATTATTCTTGTTTTCCTACTTCCAAGGTGAGGAATAAAATTTACCATGTCTGGCCAAAGTATCTACGAGATTTATTTTCATCTCATCTACAAAATCTGCAAATTCCCATAGTGCACTTGTACCTATTCAACCACTAAATTAACTGCACCAACTGAAGCAATCACCATTAAATTAGACTAAACTGACAGCAAAATATCAAGCTAAAACCAACACTGATACCAAACTTGATCTGAAAATATAAGTTTTAATTTTCAAACTTAAACCATTCACAAGGATCTTGGAACTCAACATCAATGTTATGGCTTAATTACTATAAAAATATTAATTCTTGATTATAGATGCAACTCAATTTGATTTCTAATCATACCATTAAAATGTGCATTGGTTTGAATTTTTTGGATTATGGATACTGAAATGAAATCCTAAGTCTATTTTTCCCATTTTAATGATGTTTAATTAATAAAATTAATAAAAAACCATATTAATGATTTTATCTAATCAAAAGCTTCATCTAAAAACTGAAATAAACATCCACAACATGATATTAATAATAGATTTCACCTGAAGGCTACGTCTCCATATTATCGACTAGAGAATTGATCCATTAAATTCCAATAAATTACAATTACCCTTCAATAATGAAAAATAGAACTTTAAAACTTATAAATGGGTTGATCTAAGACTTTAGAACTCTGTAATTTACCTGAAACTATTTCCAATTCGATTTGTAGCCCTTACAGTGTCTTCACAGTGTGATCCCCTTGCAACTGTGCCCAAAAAACACCTAAAAATGAATATTTTTAAACATTTCATGAAAAAAATTACATTTTTGGATTCCTCTTCAAATTTTGAACATTTTTTCATTTTTACACTATGGCTTAATTCAGGCCCTAAGTGCTCCAAAGCTGAGGATTTCCAAAACTGCCCCATGGCTAATCATTACAAAGTCTGCTCACTGTGCTTTTATAAAACCATGAAAGCTCATTTCCCACCATGTCGAGCTCCTAAGCAAAGCTAGCTGAGTTTTTTGGTTTGTTTACAGTGGGTTGAGGATTTGAATCCCACCCACCTCATTTAGTGTTGGGGTTATTTTGTATTTGTGGGTAGCATGCCACATGCACCGTGTGTAGGGAGGGGGTTTTGTTTAAATATAGGTTGGTTGAACTATATATACATGTTTTTGGCTATGTTTATCCCTTGTGTTTGGCACCATATATCTCTATCGAACTAGTCTATTGGCTAACGAGTTGCATTTTAACCACCCCATGTTGAGCATCCCATGTAGGTTGAGCAAGGTGGATGACTCACCATTTTTGTGGCACTAACATTTTTGAAATACGTTGGGCCATGTATATAGACCAAGATTTTTGTGTTTTTTGGAACAACAATTTTTTGATCTGACTTATTTTATATGGTTAAGTATATAGCCTGCCATAAGGGAAATAACGTTTAAGTAACATAGTTAATCCCGAACCATTAGGGATAATGCCCCAACCACTATTCTTAAAAAGATATAATTGATACGCTCAAATGATAAGGTAGCAATGTGATCAGCTTGGTGGGGAGTTTCTCACCCCACCAAGCTATTATTATCTCACCCAAGCTCTGTAATGCACCAATAGAGTCCTATAATGCACAATTCAAATCTCCAATACAATAATCCCACATGGAAAATGTTAGAGAGATATATGGCATATAATATTGAAAATATGATAATGGTAAAATGAAATAGGTAGAAAAGGCATCCCTCTTATAAAAGAGTGTACCAAACCTAGCTGAGGGTCCCCAGCCAGCAAAAAGAGGGGCCCACCAAATTTCTCATGTGTCGAACACCGAAATCTCAAAAACATAATTTTTTACCTTTTTCTCCTTTTTCCAAACTGCCATGTGTCTACATGTGATTTGATTTTTGACCTTTGTTGACTTGTTTCATACCCAAATTTTGACCGAGGATAACTTTTGCACCTGGAATCCATTCTTGGAGTTATGCATACTGTCAGAAATGTATATGAATTCTCTTCAACATGGTCACAGTTTATTGAGATTTTAAGAAACCTAAAACACCTAAAAAATACTCCAAATCATCTAGGATAGTAAATGGTGGTCATTTCATGATGTGGGTTTGAGTGAAGCAAAGGATGGTGAAGTTTCCTTGATGGTGAGTTGATGAAGGAGGGAAAAGTTGGTGTCATGTGTTTGAATGTTAATTTTAGAGCTTGTTGATGTCTTTACCAAGTTTCTTAAGTAATTTCAGATCTAATAAAGAGTTTAAATCTTATGAAAAATAGTAATATACCCTTGTGTATTCAAGAGGAATATTTGATTAAATGTATATCTATTGATTGTACCTTGTTGTCATATTGCTGAAGGTAACAATAGTTGTGATTTGATTTAAATATCAATAAAGAAAGTTTTTGTGTAAATCTTGTGTTATTATTGACATGTATGCATGAACCATCACTTTGGTTTCATGGTGAAGTTTATTTGATTGTTATTAATCATTAATGTATGTGTTTCATGAGGATTTGTGTTTGATGTTTGAATTATTAGGTAAAAAGGTTTTATTGGTGACTGATTCATCATGCCTCTCAGTCATTGTAACTTACAAAATTTCTAAGTGTTCTAGGTGATAAAATATTTACAATTGAGAGACATGCTATTTTAATCATGTTGAGTGTCATATCATATGTTACTTTTAGTAAGTGGCAAAAATGAAATCAGTTTGCAATGGAAACATTATTTTTAGATTTATCTCTTCATTGTGATTTTGTGCTCTAAATTTCGTTGTGTTTCACCTTCTATAATTATTAGAAATAATAAAAAATCTGATTTCTAGGGTTAGGGTTTTAGGCATGAAGCTTATATGCTAGCCATTAATGGATTCACTTAGCTTCCTTTTTCATTGAGATGTTCTGAACAAGAAAACTTATCTCAAAACCTTGGTACGATCAATTTCTTTCTTTGTCGGTAGTGAAAAATATTCATCCTTGCAACCATGGACACTTTGAGAGGAATTTGACATGGTGTCTATAATTTTTATGGTTTACTGGATTCCTCACACCTAAATCATAGATTCATAGGGAAAAAATGAGGTGGCAATCAATTAATTCAAGTTTTAGAACTTTCGACAACACTATGCAAAGACGAAATTAGAAGAAGCAAGGTATGAACAATTAGTAAATTTTTAGTATTCAACAAACTTAGAGGTAGGGAATATTATTTTTTCCCATATTCAAAAACTATTTCTAGGATATTTGGGATAGCTTGGGTAGAAAAATGTTCCCCCTTCCCTGGGCTTGACAAGTGGCAAGAAATGATTGGAGATCTGGTACGATGAGAGAGAAACGCTTAAGCCCTTGAATGGAAAATTTTGTGGTCACATGAAGAACCTATGAAAATTGATAGGGGTGGGTTGTATTTTTTTTCCCAAATTTCCCCACTTTCCTAGAAATTTGGGATAGTTGGGGTAGAAAAATGTGACCAAGGGTCATAAGGACAAGACTTAGCCTAATTTGATCATTTAACACTTTGTCAGGAAGGAACAGGGCCACATGAGGGTCCAAGGGATACAATAAGGGGTAGGGAGAATTATATTTTCCATAATTTCCACAATCTCTCCTTTCTCCTATAATTTTGTGAAAATTTGGGACAATCGGAATAGTTGGGACATTCTAGACACCAAAATGTGCCATCCATCCAACTGTAAATTTGACTAATTCCTGAAATCAGGTAACCAACTTTCCTAGAGTTATAGGAACTCGTTTTTGGAAAAAAAATTTATAAAATTTGACTCCAAAGACTATATTAATATCAACAAGATGGTTTTCAAGCCTTTATTTTTCATACTTCTCCAAAAAATTCTTCTTTTTCATTTGGGACCGCAAGGTGAGTCTACTGATATTGGCTTGCACAGAGAAGCAATGGGTCTTGTGAAATATGTGGAAACTCCATCATGTAGAGGATCTGATAAGATTTATGATGGTGTATTTTTTTCCTTCTGACTCGTCTCGAAGCTCCCAAATTCCTCCTTTGAATTTCAAGGACCCTTTTCCACTACAATATCCTTAAGCCTCCAAAACCCACTTTCATTGTTCATGCTCCAAAACCTCTGAAACTTTCCCAAATCTTCCTAAACCTATTGCATTACATTAAAATATATTAAAATTAAATTCCCTTATGGTTTAGGGCCTTTAATTATACTCCATAGGGTGCACACCTATCTTAAGAAAGCTAAGAATAGACTTCTTAGGTTTACTGAAGAACTCACGTTTAGAAGTACTGCATTGAAATGGCATGAGTCATCTTGTCTTAAAATTTTGAACACTTAGGAAATTAAAAATTTCAAGGATAGGAAAAACACCATAGAGGAGGTATAAAAATCCAAAGAGGGTTTGGGAAGTATTAAGAGAAAAAATTTTGACACTTGGGTCTGTTGTCATGCTTGAAAATTTGAATAATTTCAGGTTGCACATTTGCATGACAATAGTTGGCTCTAGCTTGGGGAATTATTATAGATTGAATGACGTGAGGATTAAATAAGCATTAAATACATAATCTCAATACACATTGTAGACAAATTCCTTATCCTTTGGGATTTCTAGAGTCACCACATAGATATACAACACAACTTCCTTTATTGAGCACACACACACACATGACAAAAGACAAACACAAAACTTGGGATACAAAAAAAAATAAACACACAAAAACAACATGGAAATGACCTAAATCACCTATGTACATGTGGGGGAAATCTCACTTTCATTGAAACACTAAGTTTGGATAGATTTTTTACCTGTAAATGAGTATTACCGAATTCTTTTCTTCTACAAATCCATTAACAGGATCACTGAAGTATGAACCCCTCCTCATATTCTTAAGAAATATAGCATGATTTATAGTAGAATTAATGATCCCCATGTTTAATTAATTTTTATTATCACTTTCTAAATTTCTTTATGGCCTATTCTTGATTCTCAAGTTCATTCCATTTACTGTTTTTTCACTCCTACCATGAAGATGATTCTTGATTACACTTGAATTATCACTTACATACCATGAAAATTGTTCTCCACCTGTCATCTACTTCATGAACACTATTTCTAAAGGTTGATTCTCAACACATGTCTTAGAGATCTCATCATTATCACCAACTTATTTATTTTCTTAAATTCTTAATTGTATCAATAAATCATCTTTCTCAAACTCCTGCTCTTTCTCAACATGGTGCCCTATGCAACGTGACTTGTGATTTTAATTATTCTCTTAAAATAATTATGATTTTGAATAAGCTTAAGGTTGGTTATGCAACATGAAAATTCCCATCTTCATATTTTTGTCCATCTTGAGCTTCAACATTAATCTTGTTAAGGGAATCCTTCTCTTGGGAAAAATTAACACTGAAAGGTTAAAGTCTATTGAGAATGTTTTCATTTAAAAAAAAATCCTCCTTATGACCAAGAAACATTCAATTTCTCCATTTTTTATTGAGAATTTTTCCATCTTTATGAAATGTAAATGAGCACAACATTGGAGATCAAATGTTATCATTATCATTTTCCCAGTCTTGGTCACCTAGAACCAAGAAATCCATTTATGTGATGAAATCATCATCTCCTTGAGTATTTTAAAGTTCAAGAGGTAGAAACATGTTTCCATTATTACATTTCTCATCTTCTTCTTCCAATAAGAAATACAAGCTTTCATATTCACAAGTATAATCACCATATGGAACTTCATACTAAGCATCAAGAATGTGATTGGAAACATTGAAGTTAATTGTTAGAAAGTTATTTAGTATCACTCCTTATTGATCTACATTTCTCTTCACTTAAATATTATTTTTTTTCAAGTTGATGCAATCATCACCATCATCAACATCTATTGGAGAATATTCATTTATGCTCTCATCCAATTGGAGGTATACACTCTTAAACTCTAATCTCATAAAATCATTATGATGTTCCTTGACTAGCTCAGTGATGCTTGGATATACCTCCACTAATATGGGCAACTTGAGATCATCTTCAAAATTCATAAAATTTTTACAAGATTTGGAATTTTGGCATGATATTTCTATCACTAGGTCATCTAGCCTTTGAATAGTATACTTCATTTTTCTAATGGGAAGTACTTCTGTTGTTTGACTATTGAATGGGATGGTGACATATGACCAATCTATTTGCATATCTCCTCTGACATCTTGATAAAAACATTTTCTTAACAACATACCATAAAAGGTAGGCATGTCTATCAAAAGGATTTTCATTTTGAATTTCTTGTAAAGAAAATCTTCCAATGCTACCTTGGTATCCTTGACCTGACCACTTTAAATCTACCCTAATAATCTTAAAACCACCTAAATCTATTTTACCAACAATATCAACCTCCACACCTCGTCCATAACCTCCTTTTAACAACTTACCCTTATCAAATACCTGAAAACTCTGTTTGGAAGTCATTTCAACCACTTCCCAAATGTTTTCTATGAAAAAAATGGATCGTCGGTGATCCTAACCGATTGCCAACAATTATAAATAGGATTTTTGCATCCTTTCTCAAGGATCTTCAAAAATCCTTTGCTCAAGTTCACAATTTTTTTGACTTATTGGTGAATTCAAGTCACTCCAGAGATCATTAAGAGTCAACACTAACCTTCACAACTATCAACACATCTTTTTGATAGCTTTTTTCTTATCAGTCAATCAATAGGAAGCACAACAACAAACACATCAACGTTAATCAAATCCATTTGATGATTTAAGGAATCTCTTAGCTCATTTACACATCCAAAGGACCTCCTCTATTTTATTTTATCATTTACAGTTCATTCAAACATCAAAAACCATCAAAAATCACTTTTAGAACTTTGATTATAATTTTTAGAAATATTGTCCCTTTTAGGAGTAATCGCTAGTGATTACCTAAATCTACATTGATCGGCTTGAATCACTAGAGATCCTTATCAAAACACATATCCTTGTCATTTCATCATCTTGTTATAATTTCTATGTATCTTTTGTATTTAAATGGTTCTTTTCAAGCATGGATTTCTCTTAGATGGTCATTCCGGGCCATTCTCATCCAATTAGAAGAATTTACAACCTTCCTATAGTCTAACACACATTTTTTTGGGAACAATACAACATAATTCATGAGTTAAATTTGTGTGTAATAAGATTTTTCATTGATGAACAAGACATCAAGGATCAAATTGCATTTCTCCATGAGATCGAGCAAGAGACTGAAGACTTCTAGTATGACTACTTTGAGTCTATTCAGATTACATCCACCCTTTCCTGGGCCACCTTTGAAGCCGCACAAGACTTACCCTTCAACCTTGATTTCTATAGATTCTCATCAATTATTCATCCATCATTTTATATAATCTATCTTCTCATTATCTTAATCAATCTACTTATTTGTTTTCAAGTGAGTTGACATCCTCTAAGGAAGTCCCTTTGGATTCTTGGAATCGATATTTGATAAGAAAATAATTTACCAATAAATCTAATCAATTATGTTTAAAGTGTCTTTAATATACATATCTCTTCATTGGTGAAAGAATAAGGAGCTTTTATCCATCTACAATGACATTTATAATCGTTCATATTGGTAAACCTTATTGTCTTCGAAGGTCATTATGTTTTTGTTATTTCACTTAATTAAGTTAAATTTGGGAAGAAGAAACTCTCTGGTACATTCTATCATGCCCTATGGGACTTCGTCCCTTATCTTTCATTTTAAGTTAATCAGCTTTCACTCTTAGGTTCTCTTCTTTGCAATCGCTAATGATCTACTTGAATCGCTAGCGATCCCTATGAATCATTAGCGGTCCCTATATATATTTTTTTATTGCTTAATTGGTTAACCCATCCATTTTTTACTTTCCTATATTCTATTTTGTTGGTCTGAAAATCTGTCGCGTGGACAGATCTATGGATAGACGAGCCAACAGTGTGCAGGGCTTAGCCCCTCTTTGAGACAGCAAAGCGAAACTGGTTTATTGCTACTTCTACTAGCAGGAACCTATGCAAGTCTCACAGATTCTGCCTTCGGGGGTTGGGATCTCATCCCAGTAGAGTGTTCTAGGCTGCGAAGAGAAAGGAATAAAAGAAGGAGAAGAGAAAGAACAGATCCGAAGGAAGAAAAGAAATGAATTCCAAAGCGGAAGGGTCAGAAGATCTATGCTTTGCGCTTGGTAGTAAACAGAGCCAAACCTACTCACATAAATAAACAAAGCAATACTGATAAACAAATGACGGAAAAGTAGATATGAATTCAACAGAAAAGACACATGCAGATCTAACATAAGAAAGATCTAATGTATAACACAGCTATTGAGCACAAAGTCTGAATAATTGTATTAATTTTTTTTATCTGTTACAAGAAAGCTCAAAGTCTTTCTCTCCCCACCTCTATTTCTATCTGAAAAATGTTCACCTCCTTGAATACAACAAGTATTCTAGTATTTATAGAAAGTGAGGGAGAGAGAAGGCAAAATGGAGCCAACCACTTATTCACAAGATATTTACAAAATATCCAAAAGTCATGTTGACTTTTACAACTTGGATGGATGACATCATCCCATGATGCAACATGGATGATGTCATCGTTTGTTCCAACACACTTCAGATATTTCGAAGAGAAAGTCGGAGAATAGAGAGGAGAAGAAGAAGAAGAAGAAGAAGAAGAAGAAGCTATTCATCATCATCATCCTGTGGCCTAAAAGGGGTCGCCTGTTTCTGATGCTGATCAGGAGATGAGATGTGGAACTGAGCGCGGTATTCCAAGAACTTGCTGATCATTGGCGTAAATTGATCCTGTGATGGATCCTTGTGCCTTTCACTGATTGCTTCGCAAGTTTCCCGCTCATCAATGAGCTTTTCGGGGACCCTGGAATAGTCTTTACCCGCCTCGATTAGGGACCCGATGAAGTCTCTACAGGCCAGTAGGTTGTTGATGGATTCGATGTCGAAAGTGACTTCTGGCCCTGTCCCTTGAGAAGCTAGCTCCTTGAAAATTCGGATAGTATCGTCAGCTGATCTCAAGGTGAGGGAAGGAGTGAGCAACCCTGGAGTCATAGATAGAACAATCTTCTCCATTTGATGCATCGCATCCAGGGCCTCTTCCTTCACCTTGTCTATCTTCTCTAACACAAATTCGAGCTGATCTATCCGATAGTCCAGAGTGGACATGATCTTGTTGAGGGTCCTTGGATGACCGAATACTCCAAACTTGACCAAATCTTCGACTGAACAGTCGAACATTTGTTGGAAGGCCTCGTGTTGGAGTCTGGAATTTTCGAGCTCTTCTGATACTGGACTTGCTAATGTTTGGAGTTCCTTATTCGCCTTCTCGATGTTCAGGTATAAACTAATATACTCGGCGATCACCTTTTCACTATCCTTAAGGATTTGGCTCCTCCAAGCAGAAACAACCATACCTTGCTCGCCGATCTTTGAGTATTCATTGATCTTCTCCTGACTGAGCAGCTCAGGAGTCTCGGCGGCAGTTGTGGGAGGTGCACTTCCCATCTTCTGTAGGGCTTGAAGCAGGTATTTATTCTGCTCCTTCAGTAGCCTCTTTTCTTCCTTTGTTTCCTGAAGCTTTTCGCAGAGTGCATCAACTGCGGAAAGAGCTTCCCCCTGGAGACTTTCAGAGGATGTCCCCATTGTGACTTGGGTCACTGTGAAATCTGCCGGAGACAGATCTTCTTTTTCTTTGGTGAGATCGGGGTAGGCAATTTCCATAACTCTCTCACCTACAGCGCTCTTGGAGAAGCGTGTAACCGGCTTGTGCTTCTTTGCTCCTTTAGCCGGAATGACTGAAAAGTCCATCGGAGCGATGGGGACTTTCCTCTTTGGTTGGCTCAGCTGCTGAGAGATCCAAGCTGGTCCTATTGAAGAAGGACCAGAGACAGAGGGGGAAGCAGCAACGGTAGAAGAGGGGAAGAACGTGGAGACACGCGGCGGCGGCATTGAAAGAATAGCCGAAGACATGCCCACGGGAGGAAGGGAAACCGCAGCTGTAGAAGACATGGGAAGGGAAGGGAGCCCGGAAATGAGGGAAGAAATGGAGGAAGACAAATCAGCGAGAGAGGAGAAGATGGACGAAGAGGCAGGGGAGAGAGTAGAAGAAGGGGGAGAAGACACAACCAAAGGAGTGGTTGCCGACATCTGAGGAAGGGGAGGAAGAGAAGAAGAAGGGATAGAAGGGACCTCTGTAGTTGTAGCGATGCCGACATCCTGGGTGGATGGGCGTATAGGACTATCCTCTGCCAATTCCTTCTCTGGCGAATCCAGGGTTATTACTTGTTCAGGCTCTGAAGGAAGAGGACTTTCAGGGGCTTCCTCCTGAATGGTGCTAGGCTCACCTTCCGCAGCTTTGCCTTTTAGCTGCTTCTTTGACCATGGAGGTGCATTACCCAAAGGAGAAGTTGTAAAATCTACACCGAGGTAGATTAACCCATTCATGCGGCACCAATGCTCTGTTCTCCGCATAGTCTCTTTGACCCTCTCCTCGATTGTCTGAGGAGCCTTGCTTCTGTCAATGTCTGGGAAGGGCCAATCATCCCCTTCTGTGTCATTATACACTTTGTCTACTTCGTCTTCCGTGGTTTGGAAGCCTTTTGGGACAATAGCCACTCCGTAATGGATGATTTCCGTTAATGCTAAGCGAGAGTGATCCTTTCTTCTGAGTTCTACCTCATGGAGAACGTCAATGTAGATATCCTCAATCTGAGGGACATGAATCGGATCAAGCTTAGCCCTTGGTAGACAGCCCCTAGGGTCGAATGTAGGCCTTGCTGGGAAATCATGCTTTAGGTTGAGCAATTCTAGCTCAGCAAACATCTCCTTCGCCTTGTGATAGCTGGAGCATGTGTAACGGCCTACTGTGAGGGGGAAAGGAGTTCCGCCCTTCTTTCTCTTGAGGCACTTTTCATGGTATGTGACGAGCTGTCTTGATAGTTCTAATAAAATCAGCTTTGGTCCAGCATACCTTGGCAACCTGGTTGGTTCGCCCAAAAAGTTGACCGCCCTCAGATAGGTGAGCGTGGGAAACTGGGTGAACAAGGCCCCCCACTTCTCTGTGACTGCCACTATGTTTTTGGTTGTCCGGCCATGAGTCAAATTTGGCCGCAACATGCACATGATGTGATAGAAGAAAACATCATTGATCTTAGCGAAGTGTTGGATGCTGTTCTCTAGCTTCAGCTCTTGATAGTATTCATATATTTTGGCCTGAGGCCAAGTTCCACTTCGGTGTAGCCCTGGATAATCCCTTTCAGATGCAGCAGCATACACTACGTAGGAGTTCATGTGGAACACTCCTGTTGTAGCGAACTATTGCAGCTGCTCGGATATTGTGCTACTTATTATCTCCCCCCAGCAGAAATGCTGATCGGGCAGATTCTTATTCATTGTTTCCAGGTACCGCAGCATCCACTTATGGAAGTAGTGAGCATCTGAAAGACTGAAGACTCTGCTCAGGAAGGTGATTGTATCACTGAGTTCCTCTGAGAAATCACTCCGGTGGATAGTTTGAGGCCACCGGGTCACTACCTTCTTATTCTTGAGGTAGACCTCATTCATCAATTGCATGCACTTGTCTTCGTTGTCCTCCCAAGCCTTGAGGCATTCTTGCTGGCTAACAGCCACATAGTTTCGGTGGTGAGGGATTCCAAGCATCAACTCAAAGCGACGGGCAGTAAGGTTTATAACTACCTCGCCTTTGCTGTTCTCGACACATCTCGTGTCTTTGTTGAAGGATTGTGCAACAATCATCATGAACTCGTTATTCACAGCGCTGACAGGGATTCCCCCGGCAAAGTGCAGGGCGCTGCCTATCAATTTATCCATCCATGGACTCCTTGTCACTTTCTGAGTTCTTACCCAGAATTCCTCTATGTCAATGTGACCCAGTTCAGAATCCCTGACATCCATATTACACTCTGCCTGTGATTCGGGCATTCTGACCCTCTGATATTTGTATTTCATTTCTTCTTCTGTTAGCTTTGCCTTCCCTCTTGGTTTGATGGGTCTCTTGCTTGACGTAGACATGTGTTCTTCAAGGCTTATCTGATGATCTGCACGTAGAAGGAGCGAAACCCAATCCAAGAAGCTTGAATTAGTCATTTGATCTTCCATTGGAATACTAGCAGAAGAAAGAGTTAGAACTTTTAAGGTTCGGGACGCAGGGCGCATGAAAAATGTATATAACAGGCTGAATAGTCAAGGCGCACAGGAAAAGGGTGCAACAGAGGTTAAGTTGGCGCCAAAGGCGCATGGCGCATGGATGAAGCAGACTGCATTATATAGAAGGGCGCACAGAAGATGCATGTTACATTAAGGTTTGGTGCGCCCTTTGGCGCATGGGCAGATTGTGCAACATGGAAAAAAGGCGCGCCAAAGGTATATGACGCGGCACATGGAGGGTCTACACAACATCATGTACTTGCAATGGAAGGTGCGCCCGTGCCTTGGAGGTTTTACACTTGCGCAAATAGCTCTTGCGTTGCATGGAAGCTGGGCGCGCCCTTTAGCGCATAGAAGAGGGATGCAACAGGGGTAAAAGATGCGCCAAATGGATATAAGGAGGCGCGGTTTTCGAGCGTGTTACGGGCCGAAAGGGTGCGCCTAGGGGCGCATGATTTTTAACTGCAGCATGCTGGGTAGACGCGCCGAGGGGCGCGACTGTCTAAGGTGCAACATGACGCGACAACGCGCCATGGGGAATACTTGAGCATTTCACATTTCAACCTCCACTTCGAAAGGACGCTTGGCACCACTTAGTTTGATAAAATAGGATCAGACCAAGCCAAAATAAAACCATCCCTCCCTTTTCCATCAAATCCAGAAAGAGGGAGGGAGAGGAGAAAGAAAGCACAGACCAGGCAGGAGGAAGAAAACAAAAAGTTCAAGGAGGGAAACAAGCCAGGCACAAATACAACTGATGAAAACCAGCAAGCAAGCACACACCAAGAACTAAATGAAAAGAGGATGAACCTCTTACCTTAACAATATAGCCAAAATCCTTGAGCGGGTCCACAACTTGATGAAATGACAGAGCAGGGGCTGACAAGTCCAGGGATATCACGTGCTCGATGGAAATAATGAAAACGACAGGGCGGGCACTGTTATATATAACAAAACTTTGTCATAAATGTGCCACCAACTTTTGAAATGGCGCATGGAAACAGCTGTCGACAGGGGAAAACGTGCGCCCTTTGGCGCATGGAAGGAAATGACAACAGGAGAATGAGCGCGCCTTTGGCGCATCAAACGAGTTGTCGACACGAAGCTATGTGCGCCCTTTGGCGCACCAAAACTTGATGTAACAAAGATATTACGTGCGCCCTTTGGTGCACCAAAAACTTACTCAACATTCTTTGGCGCACCGAAAGACGTGCTAACATGGAAAACCATGCGCCAAAGGCTTTTAAGGAGGCGCATCAAAAATTGATGTTGCAAGGCAAAACCATGCGCCCCAGCCAAAAAAGGCTCAAAAAGACTAAGTTCAAAAACTGAATTTCCTGGGAAGGGATTTTACAATATTTTGAACGCGAAGGATCCCTAACGAGGGATCGAAACAAAATTTTCGGTAAGGTTATCGGTAAAATTGCCCTTGTCAATTTTACAGGATAACATATTTGCATCTAACCCTTACATATTTTTGTCTTGGGAGCTTGTTTGTTGTGTCCTAGCTGTGTTTAAAAAAATCAAAAATTTAAAATTAAAAAGGAAGTATTTTATAGGTGTGTCTCTTTCTTTTATTTTTATTTCAATCATTGTATTTTTG